>CAJUYH010005857.1:0-21822 GCA_910591685.1 Galerucella tenella
TAATTTTGATGAATAAAATTGTCACACATCAGTATCCTAATAATAAAATGCTAAATTTCGTTACTGAATGTTCAATTTTTTAAGGGTGTTTCACCTGATAACTTCCATAAATTGCCAGGCATTGCTGAAGGCTATCAGCAATCCTACCACGAAATCTAGACTGGTTAAAAACTGCAAAGAGTCCCTTAATAAGCTGGCAAGAGACAACACAGTGTCTCTAGTATGGGTGCCGGGACATGAAGGGACTGCTGGTAATGAATTGGCGGACCAGCTAGCTAAACAAGGCTCTAAAGGAGACTTTATAGGTCCGGAACCGTTCTGTGGAATCACAAAGGATTACATAAGAGGGGAAATCCGGAACTGGCTAGACAAAGAACACCAAATTAAATGGAGGTTGACAGAAGGTCATCTTCACACAAAAAGTCTACTGAAAAAGGTAAACAAAGAACTCTCAACCAGTTTATTGAAACTGAGCAAGAGACACTTGAAGACAGTAACCGACCTGGTTACTGGACATTGCACTCTAAGGAAACATTTGTACAGAATGGGAATAGTCAGTGAACCTTTCTGTAGGAAGTGCGAACTAAGGGATGAAACACCTATTCATATATTCTGCTCATGTAAGAACTTAGAAGGACTCAGACAGAAGCATTTTGGAAAGGAAACTATACAACCATCAGAACTACTTAAAATCCCCCCAAATAAGCTAGTGGCCTATATAGAGGACACGAAACTTTTGGAGTGGAAGTAGATAACATTGGGAATGGTACAATGACTTAGGTCAAGTGCCCGGGCTGTTGAGCACAACCCAAACGTTTGAATGAATGAATGGTTTATTTGCACTGTCATTGAAAATAGATATATGTCATATCAGGTGAATGAGAATTAAAAAAGGAAACTAAAAACGTCAAAATATACAGGGTGTCCCATTTAAAACAACATAAGTTTGAATTAATTTCCTTAGCGAGACCCTTAACAAAAAAAATCTGTGCACCACTGTACTCTTTAATATTATAACTATCAAAAGTTCCCATAACGTTTTTCTATATTTTTCTTAATTAAGAAATTATAGTACCTTTTAGTTTTCGACAGTTTTCAATAATCGCCCTGTATCTTTTAACTGCGGGGAGTTACTAAAGATTTAAATAGGCTAGCGTTACTTTAACAAAAAAAGGAAGTCATAACATCCTAACTGCTTTTCTTCTATCTCTTCTCGTTTACGAGATACCCTGCAAAACACACCAATTTGGGACACTCTTTATCAAAACATAAATGGGGAACTTATTTATTAACGTTTTATTTACCTTTTTTTACGAACCCCGCCCATTTAAACATGTAGAACTTTATAAAATCAAGTTTACTTAAAACACACTGTTACTATTTTGAATTAAGTGAGGATGTGATGCAGCGTCTCCTTATCAATGTATAAGGATAAAAAAAACCCGGTTTTAACCTTCACAATTATAAAAGTGATTCATTACATGATTTTTCATTACTTTGATAAGTTTCTCTACAAACACGAGACTTGGGAAATGAAACGAAAATAAGAATGCATACAGGGTGGTCCTTAAGTAATTGTACACACTACATTTTTTCGAACGTAATTTCATTAAAAAATAATCATGTAGTTAATCACTAAAATGTGATTATCTCTAAAACCGTTAAGATTTGGGGATACTAACAAGTATACATTTTATTTGTTGTAATGATGTGGCTTCAATTGTTTTTTACAAAAGTAGCGCTAATGTAAAAGGCAAAAAAGTTTTGCGTTCATTTATGCCGCATACGTGGCCTATGTGGCGCCCTCTACAAAATACATCGAAATAGGTACAAAATTATGATTTCTTATATAAAAAAATCCCCAACCTCAAATTTTTGTGCATATACGTCAAAAAGCGTTGAAGTTATTGTAAAAAAACGAAAATTAAAATTCCATGTTCAACACCCTGTATCTCTCTTAATATCAACATTTTATTAAGGCTAGTTGGTTTGAATCGCAATATTTTGAAGTGAAGATTATACTGTATTTCTATGTACAATTACTTACGAACCACCCTGTATATTGGAGCAGGTAGTGCTTATTTTAGAAACAATATTCAACACTACATGTGGTAGATTTGCTCCTGTAGAAAAAAATTACTAGCTATGCCAATGGGGAGAAGAAAAAACACTTATGTAATGTATTATAGGGGGGGTGAGATTTGTGCCTTACCCGTAGTCGATAAACCATTGGTAGTCAGAATTGTCCTGGATGAAGTCGATGTCCGAAGAAGTATTACTAAGGTAACTGGCTGATCCATGGTGGTTACTGTTGCAGTCCGAGTCGGGACTGCCCCGGATCACACCCACCTCGGTCATACCTTTACCTATAATTAAAAAATAAAATTTAATTAAATTATGTGCGCCACTGCAAATACATTTTAAATTCACTAATTCTTAAGAAGCTGTATAAAAATATACACGGTATTCGAGAATGCTATGTCAAACGTCACGTCAAATGTCAAACGTCACGTGACACGTAGTGCATGAGTAGATTTACCCCCCAATACATTTAGCGTAAATTTTGACGTTTTCAAACCTTATCTTTTTCCGCCATTTCCTTATGGAGATTCCCATGTTAGCACCTTCGCCATGGTCCAGAATCAGTGCTGCCTATTTACTCCCGCATGATAAGAGTGCATTTGACTATAGTGATTTTATTTTTGTGTCATAGGCATAAAAGGTAGAATAAAATTTTTGCGAAAACTGCACGTCGGTATCTTTTTCCATTATCGAGTAATAGGCCGTCAAAATGTGTTACTTTATAGTCGGACAACCTGTATTTTATACCCTAATTTCAGTCTCTTTTCGTGGTTGGCAATAATTTTACTATGTCTAAGTATCGTCATAAACAATGCAGTCGAAAATATCCCAAAACACGGTTACAGTGAAATTTATTACAACGAAATTATGAACAAGTCGAGTTTTCGTAAAACTTATCTGTACATATTCTGTCAAGTTGCCAGAAATATAGCGAAAACAAGACTATGTGATTTATAAAAAATTCAATTCGGTAAGTGTTATTGCCAAAAGAGAGGGATTTAAAAACACTTACACGCGTTTCGTGATGTTGGTAAATGCCAGTTCAGTCGAAAGTGACTCCAAAGTCGAGACTTTAGGGAATAAAAAGTAATGGCCACCCTAGGAGAGCCTTATAAGTTTTATTTTGTGTATTGCGTAAAGCTTGATGGTATAAATGTGTTTTTTATAAAAAATGAAGTTAAAGTACCCCTAATATAAAGGGTGGAGAGCCTTTATATAGACCCACTCACCACACACCTAACCTAACCCCTAATCTACCGGGTATAAAATTTTTAAAGTAATTACAGAGAAAAAATATAAGAAGTTCATGGTCCAGATTTAAAAAAGCATGGTAGATCGAAAACAATATTTTAGAAACTGTTTTTATTATTTTTAATTCAGATATGCTTTCCTCTAGTTTGGCAGTTCGCCATGGTTTGTGGAGAGGTTACTCAACAGAAATTTCTATAGACGAGAATTTAATCTTTTTAAAATAATATTAAACGTTTTAAAATGTAAATATCTATTAGTCGGTTAATTATATTTAATAGTTTTTATTTTGAATACATTATTCTTTGATTGCCGTTAAATGTATATTTATTTACTTTCTATTACTAAATAAATTAATGCAAATTTCCGGTAGGTATTTGTATGTATACAAATAAATACTTTTAAAGCCGCTCATCAATCCCTTGTCTCATTTTCGAGTTATAACGTTTGGAAGTTATTGACATGGTTTCATAAAAAATTAAATATTTTCCTAAAAACTTTAGTATATGCCGATAATGTATACATTTTTGGAAAGAAGAAGAAAGGGACTTTCATATGATATTAAAAAATATAGGGTGTTGTATTTAAAATAAACCGATAATTTCGTTTCAAAAATGGTCATTTTTTTTTCGGGGCTTTCGGGAAAAAAAATATACATTTGGCAACTATGTCTATCTATCTATCTATATATTTTTCCATTCTCGAGTAATAAGCCGTAAAAATGTGTTACTTTGCAAATCCTGATAAAATTTTCAATTTTCATATAAATTGTATCCATTCATGGCTAAATTCATAATAAAATGTGTAAAATTAAAAATAGACTGTACACACTAGAATCTCTTGATAAAGTTTAAATATTTAGTCGAGTTTAAAACAAACTAAAAGATAATTGCACAATATAATGATTATCATGACCTCATTATCCCATTTACTTAATTCCAACTACCTACAATAAAAAAATTGTGACATCATGTTACACTCAGTTATTTTAAACAGTTAAAAAATAACGTCCCATCTTTAGTATAAATAATTTTAAAACATTTACCACATGTGGAAACGGTTAAATTGAAGCTGTAGATAAACAGTTTTACGCCTAAATACATGATAGGCTGTCTTATTAATGTTTTTCAATCAAACAATGAGAGATCTGTTGTATTTCAAAATAACCTACAATTATTATAAATTTCCCTGATAAGTAGAAAAAGTTGTGAAGATGAACAGGGCATCTGAGGTCGATAATTGTATACGGTGTCTCAAAAATATTTGTGACACAATTTGATTAATAGAAATATCAATATGTTCAGGTTGAAAATTGAGTAGGTATAAAAATATAAATAAAAAATTGGTTGTTTTTTAAAATTAGGAAGGTTAGAGGCAGAATTATAGATTTAAAAACCTGTGGGTACTAATTTCAATCATTGAGCCTCCTATTGTTATCTAACAAGAAGACTTCAGTGGTTAGGGCTCATAAAAAGAATGGGAGGAGGATGAATAGTGAAACAAATAGCATGGAGAGTTCCGGAAGGTAAGAAGAAAAGAGACAGACCAAGGAAAAGATGGAGGGAGGTGGTACTAGAAGGCCTGAAAGAAAAGAATGTGAATCGATGGAGAGAAAAGGCCAAGGATAGAAAAGTATGGAAAGGAATTACAAAGCTATGGGCCTAAAAGGCCTTTATATATTATTATCTAACGTTTGATTAATAAAATAAATAAAAAATTTCAATAATTTTGGTATTTATTTAATTTATCCGTCAAAATTAGTTCAAATCCAAACAAAATTAATATGGCTATGTAGCCAATGTCAATGCCTTTCAAACGAGATATCACTTGTCATAAGGTCCTATTTAAAATTATTGGCCAGAGTGGCACTGTGACGTCATCTATTACTATTACGTCACCTGTTACCATTCCTAGAGAAGTTGACAACACTTTATTCTCACCCTCCAAATTTTATTGATGTAAGTGTAGCCGTTCAAAAGATACGAGGGGGGGGAGGGGACTTTTGAATATGTAAACTCTAATTTATTACATGTATTAACTAACTGGTATTTATGACCGTAAAAAAAATTAAACTCTTATTTATTATTACCATTATTAGAGCAATCATAGAAATTATTATTATAAAAAAAAACACGTTATGATACAGTAGACAGTATTAGTGCTAGACGTATTTCTATAAAAGCATGCTTTGTTAGTTCCACTTACAAATTCCGAACACTTAATTGAGCACGATAAAGTAATTAAAGAAAGTAGTGACTATACAAACGTCGGTATGTAGCACAAAAAATCTTGACAAATGAGAGTTTAAAATAATCAACTGAAAGACCTACCAAACCCACTTTGATATTTATTCTTAATTCATCCAAATATTTATTTTATTAATACCAAATAATGGTAACGGATAGTTGGCATATTAGTCACTTTTGTTAGTAATTAAACAAATTAATAGAAAACATGCAATGCGTCTTGAATCATTAAATACGCGGAGAGTTCACAATAAAAGTTTTGTAGCTTTTTAACTGAAAATTTTCCTGCATTTTACTTACGTACCTCTTTTTAAGACGTTTCGTCTATTATTGTCTGTAATGAGTTGAACGGGAAAGGGATGGACCCCTCTGTGACGACGTATTTTGTAAAACATACTTCCTACGGTTATTAGTCTATATAGGGAAAGTTAAAACTAATCACAAACACTTTTTGGTTAGTCACAAATTTTTACATTTTTTAATTTTCTATCACCACTAGTATCACTAAATTGTTAGTAAACCACTTTGGATTATGAGACATTCTGAAGAAATTGTTGATTATAGCATTATTTCAAAATATACATTATAATAGGACATCCTGTATCTATTGTTTCGTTTTAGTTTTTATTTGAAAGACCCCCGTATACGTCCGCCTCTATACATCTGTTAAATTTTAACTCTACTTCTATCTATCGTACTTATACATTATTCTAAAAATAACCCGGTGATATTTGAATTAAGTGCACTTTGAAAGGGCTTTTGATTTATATAGGCGGTTATTGACCCATTAAAGAAGTTACTGATTTCAATGGATACATCTATTAAAATTGAAATAAAATGTCATGCGGTTTTACGAGGTCGAGTTAAAAACAAATACATAAATGTCATTGAAATAAGTAGGGTAAGGTTCTGTATCTGTATCTGTATCAGAAATATAAAACCTAAAAAAAAAACAAGAAAACCCAGGCCCAAACCCGGTTGATCAAAGTGTAACTATGTATAGAAATATCAGAAAATAAGAAAGAAAAAACTAGAAAAAAAGGTAGAACGTGTTGCGGGACACACGGTAGGAACTTTAGTTCCTTTTAAGCAAAATTATGTAATACATCTGACGTTATAGGTAAACAATTTGCATATTCCTCGGTGGTCGAGTAGTAAGCAAACCAGACTATCACGCGGTAGACCCGGGTTCGATTCCCCGTGAAGAAAGTTTTTTTTATTGTTAATTTTATTTTTAAATAATTATTCTGCTTTATATTACTAACGACAACAGGTAGACGTTTGAAATATTTAGCAGAATATTCATTATTATAGATAATGGTACGGTACGCTTCATGAGGGAGTATATTTAAAAACGGAAACCGTAGCATTATACAAATTGGACATTCAAGAACTGTACGTTTACCACAAAAATATTAGTGGAAACATAAAATTGAATTGTAAAATTTTTAATTTGAAGTTATATTACAGTTTATAGAAATTTTTATTTTCTAGATTTTTTTTTAAGTGTCGTAGAAAAAATATGCTGTCCGACTCGTGTGGATTGTCCATATCGCACTTGAACGATTGAGCACTCCGCCTACGGCGTCGTGCTCAAACTTCGTCCTCGTGCGAAATGGCCATCATATCCACACTAGTTGCACAAACTACTATTTCTATCAAAATATGCCCTTTAACATTTAAAAACAACATGCCAAATCAATTTATCCATCCATTTTAAAGTTATCGAATTAAAACATTCAAGTTTTCAATATTTCAACACCCTGTATTTCGAAAAGTAAATGTGCTAGACCCCTTAATCCTCATATCATGTTGTCCAATTTTACGAGAGAAATCTACATGCAAACGTTGTAATTACCCTTAACGTTCGAGATGCTTATACCATTTTTTGCGGGAGAGATTCAGGAGAGAGCACACGCACGCAAGCAAGGCACATAACGAAGCAACGTAACATAACGTAACGTAACGGTCAGATCTCCCTGGTCGCTCAAACATAACCTGACGTAAATAACTAAAGTTCCAAAAAAGTTATAGGTATAGTGGACGTAATATTTTTAATGCAGCTATCTAATCGTATATCCCCTTCAAGTTATATTGCGGATTATGACGGTATCGTATCGAATTACAGTCGAACACAGAGCACAATATTTATTGCGTCAAGTATACATGCATCTTAATTTACGAAAATTGGGTAAACTTTGGAGTTTTCTGGAAGTTCTTTGGAGTTCTAAGAAATCAACTAACTTTTTAGGCTTGCTTTCGGTTTCTTATAAATAGAAATTTTTAGTTGTAATTGTACCTCGTATTGTAAAATTAGTTACTATTAAATCAAGTAAAATAAAAAGAACCGTTAAAACATAAGAGCGAGTTTGAATTCAATGCCAAGAAAACAAGAGCAATTCGATAGGTGTAAAATTTAGCAAGAATGACTAAACGACTATTTAGAAAGTAGAAACTGTCTGGCTGTGTGGCGCCAAACACTCACATATTTATATACAGGGTGTCCCAAACAAGAGTGACTGATTTTAAACATAAATGCCCAGCTTATTAATTGTTCCAAAGATATGGGGTCTTCACTAGTTTATCAAAGAGATTTTTTTAGGCTTGGCTGGCATTTCATCCCATCAACACAGTGTGTTTTACTAATGTTGGTCAAATTTAAAGGGGAAAATATTTATTATTTTAAATGGAACACCCTATAATTTTTGATCTCATTCGAAAGAGCAATCATTCCCCTTTCCAAAAATGTATAGTTTTCTATCTTTTGTTTCATTAACAACAAAGATATTCGAAGTTTCATGTAGTAGTACATTTTTAATTACGTGAATAATTGCCAACAAATCTGACAGTTTATTTAGTAAGAAAACATGATAACATTATTCAATACATATGAAGGAGGAAGAACAAAAAAGTTACAATAAATGCTGCATATGCCCACCCTCTTCGTTTATGCATAACTGTAAATGAAATTTTAAATTTTCAAATGAATTTTGTAACATTTCTTGCGGAATGTTTTCAATAATGTTCCTGATATTATTTTTTAGTTCTGCTAAATTGTTAGGCTTAGGATTGTAGCACCTATCCTTCACATATCTCCTGAGAAAAAAATCTGGGACAGTTAATTCATGAGACCGCAGTGCCCATTCAATCGGTCCAGCTCGACCAATCCACTTATCATTAAAAAACGTTTTTAATGAATCTCGTGCTATTAACGAATAATGTGGTGGTCAAAATTGGTGATTTTGTTGTTATGCGTCAAACGGTCACAGCATGAGTTGATTTAAGGCATCAAAACACGTTCATATGAAATTACTAATTAAAAATGTACTACTACATGAAACCTCGAATATCTTTGTGGTTAATGAAACAAAAGATAGAAAACTATACATTTTTGGAAAGGAGAATGATTGCTCTTTCGAATGAGATCAAAAATTATAGGGTGTTCCATTTAAAATAATAAATATTTTCCCCTTTAAATTTGACCAACATTAGTAAAACACACTGTGTTGATGGGATGAAATGCCAGCCAAGCCTAAAAAAATCTCTTCGATAAACTAGTGGAACTAGTGAAAACCCCATCTCTTTGGAGCAATTAATAAGCTGGGCATTTATGTTTAAAATCAGTCACTCTTATTTGGGACACCCTGTATTATGTATACGTAACTATTCGTTTAAATTAAAAAAAGAATTGTTGAAATTGACGGATCACACATTAAACGCCTACAGATATCATCGATATTGATAATAAATTATTATACATAGTAATGACTAGATGGAGAGAAATAGTAAATCAAATTTTTGACATCTTTATAACATTAAATAATATACCTACCTAGCGTGAAGAAACTAGTAAAACTAGGTACTGTCAAGCAATTATTTTCCACAAAAAATGTTCCGTATTGAAACTTTTTTTCAATTATTAGAGCACTCAGTATAAGTTTAATTAGTTTCGGTATTAAGCAACAAGAAGGAATGGGATCCAAGTACCATTACCAGACTTGGAAAGAATGCCATTTGGTACACAGACGGCTCAAAAGCAATAGAAGGAACTGGGATAGCAAAGATCGGGCCAGGAAGCAAACACTCTAAAAGCTTGTGGAAAACCCCATCTTTCAAGCGGAAATCCATGAATAGGTGTTTCAAACTGAAATAGCATGTAGAAAATGCAAAAATTGGCGTACAATTTCCTGTCGACATGGGTCGTTGGAGCTTTAGTTTTCGGTAAAAAAAACTTGCATCAGTTTATTTGGCCGTAACACGATGACGTCTATTATGGTCCGATAATTTTACAGGGAGCTGGCCCATTTACTTTAATAGAATCTGTGAGAGCCGCAGTGGTAAATATTTTCAAAGATATTAAACGAAAATATAAGTAGCATGCTATTTGTAATTACTAGGAAAATCAATTGAAAAAGTTAAGAATAGTTGTTATTTTATTTTAAAGTAAACCAGAAGTTAATTTTTTCGTTTGGTATTGTTCCAGATATTACCTAATACTAATACTAATTTAAATATGCTTAGAAATGAAGTTATTCCTGCGTTGGCAAACTTATATCCCAACGCAATAGATCCTAGCTTACCGAATAAAAATGTTTGGTTCCAGCAAGACGAGGCAACACCCCATTATGCTTAAATGGTAAGAACTTATTTAGATGAAATCTTCCCCAATAAATGGATTGAACGAAGAGATACTATTGAGTGGCCAGCTAGATCGCCAGACCTTACGCCGTTAGATTTTTTTCTGTGGGGTTATCTCAAGAACAAAGAATATGCAACATAACCAACTAGCATTGTAGACCTCAAAGACACGATAACTACAGAAATACGGAATATTTCACCTCAAACTTTAAACAAAGTTAAGGAGGAGTTCTATAGGAGACTGTGTATTGCCAAAAACTAGGTGGAGACCATTTTGAGCATTTATTTTAATGTATTAAAATCAAATACATCAGGTATTTTATGTATGTGCATTATTTAGTTTGTTGGAATCGGTTCATTAAGAGGATTTTAAAAATATGCAAATATACAGGGTGTTTCATTAAAAAAAAAACACCGACTATGGCATACCTGCGTGAATCACCCTGTACATTTAAATTTATGTTTACATAACGCACAACTCAATGCAGAAGTTGACGTGTCGCGGCATTTTTTATAATTTTCTAAAATAATGACATAAAGAATTTTATTCCATAAGTGGTTTCCACACTGTATAAATAAGGATATCGGAAATTTTGCATTTAACGTGTATTTTTATCATTTCCTGTTAATTACTCTAGCTACTTAGGCAATTATCGAAGGAAAATCTAATCGTTTTCCAAATACCTTGCTCGAGGACAAAATAAAAAAACAGTTTAATAGTTATATAAGACGCGTAAGAAGCTTAAATTCCGATTCTTATCGACATAAATTCATGAAGAAACATGAAAATTAAGTTTATTTTATAGATTGTCCCTTGGGTAGACTAAAATTATATAAATTAAGCTTATAATTTGATAACTATGTTCCCACAAAGTCTTTGAAAATCAAGGCAACAACTAATTTTAACCTGCAACGTCTCTAGACCTTTCCAAAAAAAAATGTTTCTTCTTGCTCTGCAAACCAGACCTCCACAGCTTTTATTACCTCCTCGTTGTAGGAAAATTTACGACCTTTTAAACTTTTTTTCAGTTGAGGAAAGAGATGATAGTCGGACGGAGCCGAATCTGGTGAATATGGGGGGTGTTCTAGTAATTCAAACCCTAAATCACGAGTTTTTTGCTTGGCAACATGAGATTTGTGTGCAGGGGTTTGTCCTGCAAAAACAAAACACCTTAGGATAGCTTTCCGCGTCTTTTCATATATAATACCACGAGAGTGAAAATTTTGTCGGCAAAATTTTTCGATTGTCATGAAAGTTTGTTGCTTGGCAATTTTGCGAATGACATTTTCAACAAAACCACGAGCCGTCAGGCGAGTGGTTTTGGATTTAATGTCATTACCTAAAAGCAACAAACTTGAATACGACAAGAGAAAAATTTTACCTTTCAAAATTTTTTATTGAGTGGTATTCGACATGAGTATTTCACGAGAGAAAAACTAAAAAATCATAGGTTTAAACGTTTTATTTATTGCAAACTTCAATTATACAAAGCCAAAAAAATAATAAAATCATGAAAAAAATTACTAATTTATTTAAAAAGTACAATTATTATAATTGTACGTTGTAGCATTATTTTGGGGATTGTTTTGCATCATAACCTGTGATGAATTTAAGTTAGAAACTGAGGATTCCTTTTCTTTATTTTTATTTTCTCGAAGGTTCTCTATAAGTTGGAAATGGTGTTCTTCATTTAATTGTAAATATGGTTTCAAAGAATGGGCAGCTTAAGTAAGCTTAATTACTTCTTGTTCACCAACTCCTTCTTTTGCTAATGCAGATATTGCAGAACCTCTATGTGAATGATTGGTTATTTTTATTTTTTTTTGTGTCTATACCAATTGATTCTGCCGATATTTTCGTCCACTTTGAAATTGTATTAATTCCGAATGGTGAATTTTTGTACCATATTCCTTTCTCCCAATTTGGATGTACTGTTAAAAATAATCTTGTTGTTGTTAGATAAGGATTGGATTCTCTTTTTTCAATAATTTTTAAAAATAAAAGAACAGGACACAAATTGTTGTTAGCATTATTTCTCACCAGCCACTTACTGCCGGATAAAGCTTTTGATCCTCCTTGTGTCGTTTTGGAAAAGATTGGATTATATTCTACCCTGCCAGTAAAATTACCTTTATTATCATATTCTTTTTTGAAGTAATTAATATCACAATTAGCAGCTTCATTTCCACGCCATGCTAATTCGAACGAACATAAATGAAAAAACTTTTTTTGTAACTCATCAGGATTATCTTCAGAATAGCTTTCTACCATTTCCATTTATTCTTCTTTGGTAAACGCGTTAGAACTTCTTTTTCTGGTTTCAGGTTCAGCCTGAAGCTTTTTACGTTTTGTATCCCTGGCCAATCTAGCAAATGTATAGGTAATATCTTTAAATGGATCAATTTTGATGTTACATTCTAGAAAATATTTTTCCTGAACCATTTGAGCAGTCGTATTTCAAAGTGTTTTCACACTAGCTTCAGTATAATCAGTTCCATCCCTTTTTTTCATGTTAAAACCATAATCTTCAAGAATTTTTGCTATAACTTGTTCAGAAGTATCCTTTTCTAACGTATAATTACGTGCGTCCAGAAACATTCTAAACTGTTCCCACGCAGACTTTTTGTCTTCATCGTATTTCGCGGTATACTTTGCTTAATTGTACTTTAGAAGTATTGGCGAACTATTATTGTGGGACACACTGTATCGAGTATTTATATAACGCATTCTATTCACAATTCTTTTTAAAACCATGACTGCCTTATACAGTAGTTGTCTAATGTCAATACTTTCTATAATTTATTGTGTTGACAAAAGCGAATGTACCTAGTTGTTTTCATCATCTTTTAGATTCGCATCAATATCACTGTTATTGATACTTTCCAATTTTGCATAAATATTTTTTCACCTGTAGTTTGTGTACTCTTGTACTGGGGTAAGAATATTCCACGAACTTCTCTGGGGTGAACTATTTGGTTGTAAACTTAACTTTTTTAACCGATTTCAATTACTTATCATGACGTGTTTACTATTATTTAATTTTTTGCATTTAGAATTGTTGGCAAAAATCACGTTTCTGTGTAAAACTCAGTAATACAATTACATAATTAATTCATACACAACAAGCCTAATAGAAAATTGCTTACATTCATTGTTTTTTTGAACTTGTAATAGAATAGAGGATATTGCACAAGTAACCGGATATGAAAAGAAAACAAATACGAGAGAGGGACAAAAAATAATTTAAGTAGTTTGCCAAGTTTTTCGATTTGGCGGGAGTTCAACAAAAACAACAAAATTTCTTAATACAAAGCTAGCGTTAATTACGTTACGAAATATTACAAAAACAAAATCCTACTGATTTTTCAAAAGAAGTTACTAATATTCACAATTATTGTTCATCTATATTACACATTTCAGTCGTCTACTTACACTTGACAGAAAAATTAACGAGATGCTAAAAGACACTAGCTGGTTTGAAGTTTTTTCAAGAAGAAATAATCTTCAAGAATGGAAAGGATTTTTAAAAAGAGGGGAAGAAAAATACCCTTTAGAGAGGAAGGGTGAATGTCAAAAATGATCTATTTCTTAAGATAGCTTCAAATTTTAACTTGAAACTTCTTCATATTATTATTATGTCCAAATAATTATTAATAAAAATACGAGAAAAATAGTGTACTAATTAGAGAATATACATTGGAAGTACAGAAAATACTCTAAAAATACTAGTATCATTAGAAAATACTCCTGACTATTTCATTAGAGTAAATTGATAACTGACAAAATTTGAAGGTTTTGAACTGGCAATTTTTTGTCTTGTCGCGGCAATTTTTTGACGTTTAATATATCTAATCTATGTGTATAAAATTCTATCACTCTGTGATGAAATTCAATATAAAATCTTTGTAAGTGGTTTCTAAGGAAATTAAGTTGTTTATTTATTTATTTAACTGTCTAAATATTATTAAAACTGTTTAAAAAATTTAAATAAGTATAATTAACATGAATGATACAAGATTTGGAAATAATTCAATAAATGAAATAGAGAGTACATTTAAGCAAAGTATACCGCGAAATACAACGAAGACAAAAAAGTCTGCTTGGGAACAGTTTAGAATGTTTCTGGACGCACGTAATTATACGTTAGAAAAGGATACCTACTTCTGAACAAGTTATAGCAAAAATTCTTGAAGATTATGGTTTTTAACATGAAAAAAAGAGATGGAACTGATTATACTGAAACTAGTGTGAAAACACTTTGGAATACGACTGACTGCTCAAATGGTTCAGGAAAAATATGTTCTAGAATTTAACATCAAAATTGATCCATTTAAAGATATTCCCTATAAATTTGCTAGATTGGCCAGGGATACAAAACGTAAAAAGCTTCAAGTTGAATCTGAAACCAGGAAAAGAAGTTCTAACGCGTTTACCAAAGAAGAATTAATGGAAATGGTAGAAAGCTATTCTGAAGATAATCTTGATGGGTTACAAAAAAAGTTTTTTCATTTATGTTCGTTCGAATTAGCATGGCGTGGAAATGAAGCTGCTAATTGTGATATTAATTACATTAAAAAAGAATATGATAATAAAGGTGATGGTAGAATATAATCCAATCTTTTCCAAAACGACACAAGGAGGATCAAAAGCTTTATCTGGCAGTAAGTGGCTGGTAAGAAATAATGCTAACAACAATGTGTGTCCCATTCGTTTATTTTTAAAAATTATAGAAAAAAGAGAATCCAATCCTTATCTAACAACAACAAGATTATTTTTAATAGTACATCAAAATTGGAAGAAAGGAATATGGTACAAAAATTCACCATTGGGAATTAATACAATTTCAAAGTGGACGAAAATATCGGCAGGATCAATTGGTATAGACACAAAAAAAATAAAAATAAACAATTATTCACATAGAGCTTCTGCAATATCTGCATTAGCAAAAGAAGGAGTTGGTGAACAAGAAGTAATTAAGCTTACAGGACATTCTTCTGCCCATTCTTTGAAACCATATTTACAATGAAATGAAGAACACCATTTCCAATGAATAGAGAACCTTCGAGAAAATAAAGAAAAGGAATCCTCAGTTTCTAACTTAAATTCATCACAGGTTATGATGCAAAACAATCCCCAAAATAATGCTACAACGTACAATTATAATCATTGTACTTTTTACATAAATAAGTAATTTTTTTTTCATAATGTTGTATTATAAAAATACAAATAATTAACATAAATGTTGTGAATTAGGGACTCTAAGAAGTTGCCAAAAGTTTTCTTCTTCTATTTTTCGTAAGCTCTCAATTTAGACGAAGCGTAAATTGCACATTTTATTTCTTTTTAGTTAACTTGGCAAACAGACGGATCTAATTCGGGATTTTGTACTGAACTACTGAATTTTAGAATCGAAATTTTTTGGTATATCAAAATGTATATAAAGTTATAACAAACATTATCTCAATATTTTGGTATTTCTGGAATTTGTATTTCAATTGTGTTTATTTTTTGTACTTTTACGTTATATGTATGTATACAGACTAGTATAATAGTATAAGTCCAAGTTTTTAACAATACAGTGTGATACCACTTTTTAGTTTATTGACTTCTACGCTACATAAATAATATTTTATAATATTATACATTGCAGAACGTAAAACAATATCGGGTAGGCATAATGTATAGCGTTTAACCTTGGTGGTTTGAATAAATCGGAATAAATTTTATAGTGTGCAATCTTTACAATTATTAGTCGATCTATATGTAGGATGTTATAAAAAAACTGTGATTTTTTTGCTATATTAATTAATTATCAACTATTCTATCTTCCAGACAGCTTTTAGAAGTCCAAATAAAAAAATTATCTTCCAAGAATTTTATTATGGGTCTAGTGTGGGCTGTTTCATACCCACATTGAATGTCCATCATTCTAAATTGTTTATTAACGATTTTATTAACGAGAATTGAGTCTGACTTCTTTTTATATTGATGATTGTTCCACTGAATGGTATAGAAACACCACAATACAGGGGGGTATCCAGAACTTCTCGTCAAAATCTACAGCACAATTTATGTCGATTTTAAATTTCTCAATATCTTATCATAGAAGGAATATCATGCTACTAGAATTAACAAAAGAAGGGTAAAAAATGGGATTAAAAATAAACAGAAACAAAACAAAAATAATGAGAGTTCGCAAGCAGTGTAAAAATATGGGAATATGAATTTGAGGAAGTGGAAAAATTCAAATATCTGGGAGTCACGATCAGCAGTAAGTGGGAACGAAGATAAAAGATAGACGAAAAAATAATGGCTGCTAATAGGGTATACTATGCAAATAAGAAACTATTGAAAAGCAAACTATTGACAAGATACACTAAATTCAACATTTACAACACAATAATAAGACCTGTGATAATGTATGGAAAAGAAACGATAACAATGACAAAAAGAGATGAAAAGGAGTTGAGGATATTAGAACGAAAAATAATGAGAGCAATTCTATAGTAAAGAGAATAAAATGGCTCGGACATGTATGGAGAGAAGGTGAGCGAGCAGTGGCTTGCTCAATGCTACAGTGGGAACTAGGTGGTAGGAGAAGGCAAGGAAGACCCAGATCTAAGTGGCTGAAGGAGGTGGAGGAGGATTTGAGAAGGATAGGAATCGTCAGATGGAAAGAAAAAACGAGGGATAAGATTCTATGGAAAAAAATAAGCGAGAAAATAATGAAATGAAGGGGATTGATCCACCCCAGAAAGCATTTATGCTGCGCAACCCCACAAGGGGTGTCTAGCCACTTTATATATATATATTATATAATATCTTATGATCTAGGCTGATGCCATACGTATTTGTTGATATCAGAATGACTTAATGACACAATAGTTATTGTTAATGTTAAATTTATAATCAGAGTTTCATTGTTAAAGAGGTTTAATTCTTTAATTTTACAAACTATTCGTATGTTGAGCATTTGGCAAGTGATGGTTAAAAGGCAGCTTGCTAACAACCTCCATTTGAAGGTTAATAAGGATGCAGCCTATTTAATTCAACTGAACTAGAGTTGTTGATATTATGTCGACGGGGTCTAACGAGAAATAACACATCGCTAAATCAAGTCTCTCTGTATTCCAAAAATGGTAGGCAATTATTTATTTAATCGACTTAAGTAACTTATTCACTCTGCATAATCATTTTAATTTCGAAAAAATTTGTGTAAGTTCCATTTTTGTCTGATAGTGATCCACATATATACACTGTGGGCCCAAATTAAGGAGTACACTTTTTAATTGAATATATTTTTTTGTTTTTAGGGCGATTTAATTTCTTTTTGCCGGGCTAATAACCCGAAATGTCCTTAATATGACTGTAAATTTGGAAGCAAAAATAATGTACAGGGTCGGACTTATAAAAAAAATTATTGTCCTTCCATCCTCCAATTCCGGCTCTTGTCATATCTTCCTTCACCTGTTCCAGCCATTTTATTCTAGGTCTGCCCCTACGGTTTCTTCCCCCAGGATCCCATTGTGTCATTTGCAGTGTTATTTCTTGTTCTTCTGCTCTATATTTGTGCCCCAGCCATTTAATTCTTTGTCTTTTTATTCTCCTTACTATGTCGTCTGCTTCCAGTTCTTGCTCAATTTCAATGTTCATTCTTTGTCTGTACTCGTTATCTCTCAATTTGATTGGTCCCAATATTGTTCTCATTATCTTTCTTTCTATTATTCTCAAGTCTTCTTCTTCCTTTTTAGTCAGTGTCATTGTTTCAGCAGCATACAACTTTTTAAAAGTTTTTTATTGGCATGGTAAGCCCTATTTGCATTAATGATTTTTTCTTCTATTTCCTTTTTCCTGTTTCCAGTGTTTGTTACTGTGACACCTAAATATTTGAATTTCTCCACTTTTTCAAATTCGAAATCTCCGATCTTTATTGCATTGGTGTGATTCATTTTACCAAAAATAATTATTTTTGTTTTTTCTGCATTTATTTCTAATCCCATTCTATTTCCTTCAGTTGTGATTTCCCTTATTGTGTTTTCCAGAATCTCTCTTGTCTTTGATATGATTACTATGTCGTCCGCATAGGCAATTATAGTATGTACAAAAAGTACGAGGAGTAATAAACCCTAATTAAGTATGCAAAACCTTTACAGGGAGCACCATGAAATTTTTTGATAAATCTCTTACTTTAAATTACATTTCTTCCGTAAATCTAAAAACCAGGTAGATCGACCCCGTATTTGTTTCAGTTGTAGCAAAGTTTAGGGTTTCTTCATTGTTAAAGGATTAGCAGATAAGCAATAACGCAATGCAGTGGTGTGTATTTTGGGAAAAAAATACGTTTTAAATTATAATATAATAAAAAATGAAAAGAAATAATTATTGGAATACATTTATTACTTACATTTTATTCTATATCCGACTCGGAAGAGGAAGAATCGTTGTTGACATTAATAATAATAGGGTCGATTAAATCATCACAAATATTGTCAATTTTCCACATATTTGCCTCTACTTTGATAACATGCTCGATACAGTTTGTCCAATTTTCCTTACTAACATGACTTACAGCACTCTCAAACAATTTCACAACATCGTTTATTTTAAAAGTAGTATTTTTTTTCCAACTTCCCCCTTTACCTGAGCCCATATTAATTCTATGGGATTAAGTTCACAATGATAAGGGGGAAGTCGAAGAACTGATATACCTACCACGAGAAGAAGCCATTTCTTCTACAATGTAGGTTTTGTATTTATTCTTGTTCATTTTTGCAATTCTGTAAAGTTCTTTCCTTAGTGGATCTTTTGGAAACTTAATATTTTTCGAAATAAGCCACTCCAAAAGCTCTGCTTTACGCCAACGACTTGTGGTCAATGCTTCTCGTAACCGTGAATGATAACTTGCGTTGTCCATAACAATAACAGCCCCTTTTGGAATCAGATCCAACATTTGAACAAACCATTCCTCGAAGACATCCCCATTCATATCTTCGTGATAGTCCCCCGTGCGTTTTGATATAAAAGTTAATAATCCACCATCAACAAAACCTTCAGAACTTCCAACATGGACAATGATAAGTCTTTTTCCTTTTCCAGATGGTGGCTGCAAACCTAACGACAAACCTTCCACGAATGCCTGCCTTCCGCTTTTAATGTTTTCATCTTGCCAAAATTTGGAAACTGTATATCCAGCATTTATCCATGTTTCGTCTAAGTAGAAGATTTTCAAATTTTGTTCTCAGGCATGTCGAATGCTTCTTAAATAGTCTCTTCTCCAAAAAACTATTTCCGGTTTATCTATCATGAGAGATTTTCTATTATGTTTTGTATATCTGAAACCCACATCTTTCAAAAGTTTGCATAATGTCATTCTGGAGAATTTTGGATAGTCCGTATCTTCTTGCACTGATGTCATAATTTTGTCAAGTGTTGGAATTTCCTTTCGTAAGTAAAATCCATGGACTTTACGCCTTAGTCTTTGTTTTAATGACTCATCGATCTCAATTGGTTTTCGGCCTGAAGGAGTTTTAGGGGGTTGAAGAGTTCCATTCTTGCTTTCTTTTAGTAATCTATAAATTGTTGATTTAGCAACACACAACATAGCAGCCGTTAATTCCACAATATCATCAACACTTGCACTTGGATCCTTGTTTTTCAATGATATATAACAATTCAATATCTGAGTTTTTTCATTCGTTCAATACAAAATGTACCTTACGGTATACCCTCTTAAAATATATTTTGGTACGTCTATGAAATCTACTTAAATGAATGATTTATTACTCCTTGTCCTTTCTATATAGACTATATCTGTCTTCCGCTCGTCCTGAGATTGCTTTTTTGTATTCGTCTCATTGCATATTCAAGTGTTAGGTTAAATAATGTCGAAGATAGCGAATCACCTTGTCTTACACCCTTATTTATGTTTATTTCATCAGTTTCTCCTCCTTGTGTTTTTATCGTAGCTCTTGAGTTTTCCATAGTCATCTTGATTAACCTTCTTAATTTATCATTAATGCCTAGTTCTTTCAACGCAGACAAAAGTTTGCCTCTATGTATTGAATCGATTCCAAACAAACTGCATTCTTTCTTTGAGCTGCTCGATTGTTTCAAATTGTTGTCCCTCATATAAATTTTGTTCGAAAATTTCCCAAAGTCCGACCCTGTACATTATTTTTGCTTCCAAATTTACAGTCATGTTGAGGACATGTTAGGTTATTAGCCCTGCAAAAAGAGAATCCTCCTTTATTTGGGCACACAGTGTACATTTTTGTTCAGACAGTCTCAAACTAACTCGAGAACTAACTACATCCCAATGAAATATTATCAAGGGTTCGCTGAAAAAGTTTCCCTACTACTTCAGTGAATCACAATTAGATTGGCTAAGGGTTGTCACCCTCTCTATTCTCTCTGGCTTTGATGAAATACACCTACATTTTTGTCTACAGTTCTTCACGAAATACTAGGAAGCTGTAGCTACTATAGAAGGTTTAAGTTCTGGCTTCATTCTAAATAATTAAGATATTTTTTTGTTGCTTTTGTTGGATACCTTCTCAAAAATGTTTCTATTATATAAATTACCCATTTATTAGGAATTTTCGTCATTTAAATACTATAGAGTATCCAGTATTATACAGTGTGATCCATTTTGTTTGGAAGCACCCCCGTATAAAACCCGCATTTGGTCATACTGTATGATTTTTACTGCCTACGTAATGCTATAATCAACAAATTATGAAATAATAGGAAATTCATAAAAATATTATCCACTTTTTAGCTGATTTCCCAGCTGTACATTAAAAAATGTTACCCTTTTAATAAACATTATTCCAGTAATCCATGGTAGGTGATACTAAAACGATCACTTGCACTTGATTGACAGTTCACCAGCAAATTTTTTCACATTTTATTATTATTTTTTCACATTTCTTAGATTAGAATAACTTATCACTTAATTAACTCTTATTTAATTGAACAGATGACGAATATTCTCAATTTATACAACACGGAGAACTCAGGGTTACATACAAACGTCGTGCACCAGCTTATTGAAGACTGATGTTCGTCTGATCAAATTTAACAAAGCAACGTTGTCATGTCTAATGGAAGTTTCTTTTTTCTAGATATATTTGTAAATATTACGAACAAAATGAGTTTTAAAATCAACAGGATGTTCTAAAAAAATTGAATTATGTTTGTTGTATACTCTATTTCTTAATGTCTGACAGCACAGTATCCTCATTAAATATTCAAATCGAAATTTATCTTTTACAGAGTGATCCTAAGAATTTTACAAGTAAATACTAAAATTCTAATGCAAAACAAGTAGGTGTCTGTATTGGTTATCTATACATCCCTGTTTCAGCTCAAAATACAGTATGGTAATAAAACTGAACAATCCCAGATAAACGATAAATATTGCGGCAGTGGCGGAGATTACGATATTAGTTTATTCTGCTTATTTAATTAGATTTGGTCGACAATACAGTTGAAATATAATTCATTCGTTCAGGCCTATTAACAAGTTACATTTTCATTTTTATTAAATTAAATTAATTACAGAAAATATAGTTTAATTTTCATAATTCAAATTTATTGACAATGAAT
>CAJUYH010005858.1:0-21819 GCA_910591685.1 Galerucella tenella
AATTTATGACGAAGGAAAAATATAAAATAACAAAACCTTACGTTGTGTCTTCCTTGCACTTTTCGCAACAGCTGGATAATGTTGCAATGTTCAACAATAGCCATATATTCGTTGACTTCCATACAAGCAAAAACAATCGAAGAATAAGCCATAAAAAATGATCTTCCCTTCGTTACACCCTTAGAGGGTAACATCATCCAATTCACTGTAATTCTAAACCACAGTCGGGGGTAACATTAATCTAAATAATGGCTGTTTTAATGAAAGAGATGTTTGGAAATGTCAGGCCTAATACGACAATGTGTGAATGCGATTTTCTGGTCATTTCTCAACATGGTTGGTGGTTGCCCTTAAACCATTGTTAGCACAGTTACTATTTAGCAAACGTCTTACCTACCCTTCATACTGAATACGTTTAAATTCAAGCAGGGTTGGCTTAAGAGATTACAAGAATAAGAATTGGTTTTCTCAGGAAATGCAATTCTCTAAAAAGAACTAAGTTTTGCAAAAAAACATTTAAGTTAAAATAGGAGACGCCAAGACAGACTTTGAAATGGAAATTTTGGGGGGCAGCATTGAGTTGAAATGCCAAGGCTCGGGTCAACAATTTAGTCATCTTACTGTGGACTCCAGGACACACTGGAATAGAAGGAAAATGAAAAAGCAAAGCTGGGGACTGAAACAGGGTGCCACAAACCTTTTGCATTATCAGCTCCAATATAATGGAAGAAATAGGGAAATCCAAAAAAATGAGAAGATTTGAAAGTAGTAATGAGAAAAGCAAGTACCAATACCAAGACAGCCTCTCACAACGGTCTCGGTCTTACTACTTAAGTCGTTTTGGAAAATTTTCGAGTCCTCAAAATAGTGGAGGAAGAAGCATATAGATTCTATAGTATGGAACAAAATCCTCTATCCACTACTCAGAATTATCTAGTTTTTATTTCAGTAACTTTCCCAAAAAGAGCTATTTCGGACACAGTTTCATTGAGAGTCTTCATTTTTCTGTTCTCCATACAGTGCTTGGTGATATCCCCAACACCTCATTTCACAATATCGAAAAAAAAACAAAAAAGAAAAATCGGTTTTATCAACCTCGGCCGAAACCGAGCCTGAAGTGTTTGTAACATCATATTCAACAACTGTATTTCTATACCAATATAAACAGAATGGGTAGATGCTTAGAATGTTTTATTCATGTTTACAATTGAACGTATCAGAATGATGCGAAAAACGAAAGGTTGTCAGAATATCACTGACATAAAAGACCATCCGAAATTTACGATAAATTGAAAAATATAGGCAATAACTATTTCCATTGTGAATTCATTTAAAATGTGCTAATTCAATTTTAGGCCAGACGATAGGGGTAACAACTACAGGTAATTAGCAATACGGCTGATTTTTTTCATAAGTACCTTAAAGTATGTAGATTAATATAAAAAAAAATTACCACTCTATAGATTTCCCAAATTAGAAAAAAAAATCCAAAAACTTTTTTTTTTCGAAATTTTTCAATATTTCACGCTGGGAGGAAGTCAGAGAAAAATAAAAAATACCACAGTGTAGGGGCAGTGTTTTGCACCAAAAAAGGTTTTCCGCGTTTCTTTCGTCCGAGCGATGGTTTGTCCGGAAAAAATTCGGTAAACTAAAGCGCGGCGGAGTACATTATAAACTATTGTACAGTTATAATGTAAATATAAATAATTGTGATACGGCGTTTTGAAGAGGAAAGTGTCGACTTCAAGATGGCATTTTTTTGTCATAGCACATAATCATTTTAGCAAATTACTCATATATAATATAAATATTATATTCTAATCAAAAACCAAGTATCTCAATAAAAAATATATTATATAATAAGGTGGCTTTGAAACAATTTTTCGAAGGATGGAAACTGTTATTTAGGAGGTCTGTTCCATAGATAAAATTTACGGATAATTAATTTTTCCTAATTACGAAATACGGCACTTTTCGTTATTTTGTAAATTTTAGGAATCTTGAAATTACAAGAAAATATATATTCTGGGTGTCCCAGCCGAGAGTGACCCATTTTAAATGCTTATAACTTTTATACCAGTTGTGTTAGCCACCTGCGGTTTACGCCATTCCTTTTCACTCGGCCTAAAGTTTTTTCTAGTTGGTACCAAATTTTATCTACAATTATACAATGGGAGTAAAAAAATTGCCTTTTTTCGACATTAAAATCTTCAACTATTTTTAATGGAACACCCTGTATATTGCAACGCCATAATTAGGAGTCGTGTCCAAGGTATCCATATACAAATAAACATGGGACTTGTACCTTGAAGTTTTAGCAGCAAAAAATTAAAATAGTAGTCTGGATATTTTATCAAACGTATTTTTTATTAGCATATTTAGAACTATACATTAATAAAGAAATAAATATAAATCTGAAAAAAACTGCTGTATATATGTTGACCGTTCTGTTCTACGCATTTATGAAGTCGGACCATTAAATGGTTGAATGAATTGTGTAACATATCTTGGGGAATCGCTTCAATTACTACACGAAAATTCCTCTTAAGATCATCCAAATTATATGGAAGGGAGTTATAGCACCTATCCTTGACATAACCCCAAAGAAAAAAGTCTGGAATTGTCAAGTCAGGAGAGTACGGTGCCCATTCTATAGGGCCAGCTGTTCTTATCCATTTTTCCCCAAATGTCATATCTAGTGATGCTCTTGCTATTAAAGAATGCTGAATGGAGCACCATCTTGCTGAAAGTAGACCTCATCCAAGATAACCTCCTGTATTAACTGTGGATAAAAGAAATTTTCCAACATATCAGTATATACAGTTCCTGTTATCGTAGGCTCATTGAAAAAAAATGGTCCATATATTTTTTCAGCAGAGATGGCGCACCAAACTGTTACCTTTGGAGTATCTCGCTGGAACTCGTTAAATGCTCTCAAATCCTACAATTGTGCTTGTTACATCTACCATCTATGTGGAAACTCACCTCATCAGACATAATTAACAGCGTATTTGGTTTAACTCTAAACAAGTCCAAAAGAGTTTCGCAAGTAAACAATCTCTTTTGGTAGTCGTCCTGACGAAGCTTTTGAAATGTTTGAAGCTTATAAGGGAATAATTTCAAACATTTAACACATCTCTCGCACTCACTTTTGGATAAATATAATGCAGCCGCCATTTTCCTAAGAGATATTTTCTGATTATTGATTGCAATAATCTCATGGACCGCTAAAAGTCTGTCTAAATATTCAGGATTAAACAAATTCCTTTTTGGCCTCTTGACCTCCAAGTATCCATGTAATTGGAAAATTTTGATGCCATTTTTTAATAACGTTTCTGCTTGGCGGATTTTTCTGGAATCTAATTCTAAATCTTCATTGTGTCGTTATTATTGATCGGGTTTCGATATAAAAGATTACTGTTTTTGCTTTTTCAACTAATGAATAAAACATTTTCTTTAAAATTTATGTTTTCATGTTAACTTAATTTGACATTTTACTCTGACAGTGACAATTGTTTACTATGAATACCTAGCTACGTTTTTTTTATTTGTTTGCTAAAATATCCAGACTACTATTTTAATTTTTTGCTGCTAAAACTTCAAGGTACAAGTTCGATGTTTATTGGTATATGGATACCTTGGACTTGGACTTGGACTCCTAATTATGGCATTGCAATATACAGGGTAATCCATTAAAAATAGTTGAAAATTTTTATGTCGAAAAAAGGCAATTTTTTTTCTCCCACTGTATAATTGTAGACAAAATTTGGTACCAACTAGAAAAAACCTTAGGCCAAAAGAAAAGGAATGGCGTAAACCGCAGGTGGCTAACACAACTGGTATAAAAGTTATAAGCATTTAAAATGGGTCACTCTCGGCTGGGACACCCTGTATATTAAATACTGTAACTTTGACAAAACTGGAGTATTTTAATGGGGTTTACGTAGAAATGTTGGGAAAACTTCTAAGATCAAGAATATATAATTACAAAATTAATTAATTCACATACATTTTTGGATTCAATGATTTGTTGTTTTATGAGCAAAAATAGCAATTTTTATAGATTCGGGTAGGAATCTTCTTTATTTTTTCAAAATAAAATTCGATAGTCCTGTAATATAAAGATTAATATTCAACGAACAAAATGTATATAGTGAAAATGTATAAAAGATGATTAATATATAATTTTAAGATATAATTTTCTTCATACCTTTCTCCAATAAAAATATGTAAAAATTAATTTATCACCTTCTATTTATTATTTACAACCTCAACTCTCACCAAAGATTGAAAAAAAATTATGATTGAAGATTTCAAATTTTTCTCCGCCGTGCAGCAGAGTCGCGCGGATGCGGAACACATACTTAGTTTACCGAATTTTTTACGGACAAACCATTGATCGGACGAAAAAAACGCGAAAAACCTTTTTTGTTGCAAAACACTTCTTCTACACGGTGGTATTTTTTATTATTCTCCACCTTCTTCCCAGCGTAAAATATTGAAAAAAAAAAGTTTTTGGATTTTTGGGAATTTGGGAAGTCGATAGACTGGTAAACTTTTTTTCATATTAATCTACATACTTCAAGGTACATACCGACTGGCCTATTTAAAAAACGTTTTATTCTACTGGAAGTATTATTAGAATTAACACCTTTGAACTTTTCAAAACGAATATACGTATATATATGCAGAAGAGTGATATGATTCATGCAGGGTGTCCCGTGAAATTTAAAATTTGTACTCTCGCCCACGGGAAGATGTGAAATAAAATGTGTATTTCTTCAGCACCTTCTAATCTCACAAACTAAGGAAGCTGAAGAAAAGTGGGTATTTTAAATATTTCCTAACGATCTCTAATTATTAACGGTACCTATTTTCCAATAAATTTAAAGCGCGGCACTGATTTAGCTGTTGGAAAACTCTATTGAGTTTATGTCGCTATGTATGTAGTTGGTGGTGGCTCTGTTCGATTTCGGTCGCTCTTAACACGATGCGGACTCCCGCCCTTTCCCTGTAAGATGAAATCATTCTTGATTACCTCGCTCCTGTCGTTTGTTATCCAGACGATTCGCTGACATCAGGTTCGACAGTCCATTGTTCGTGTAACATATTGGTCGAAGCGCTCACTGGTGGCGCTCACTTCGATTTTCTATAAACATTGGAGGAGTCGCGATATCGACGAAGATTACTTTTTGATACTGTTCGAGAGATATAAGACATCGACCCCCAATTGGAGTTGCATGGAATGACAACGACAGAGAAAGAGGTTTTTTATAGCTGATCGGGGGATTCAAAGGTTATGGGTAAGCACGGATTTATAAGCAATTTCTTATAATGATTTCCATGGAATGGGTCATCGAATGTTATTAAATTTAATTGAATTGTAATAGATTACCAGTGTCTATAAATGTTTTTTTATTTCTGCCCTATTTTAAGCATGCCTTGGTGTAATAGGTTTGTAGGTACTACAACAGCAGCAGCAGAAGACGTTTTGCATTGGTATTGGTGAAAAAATAATAATTGTTAGCCCTTGTACTGAGCCGCTTTCCAGTTAACCGTCTTGAGTACGCAAACGAGCAAACGGCGTACGTATTTCAACTGTCATTGCGTTTGATTTTTGACAGATTACCTTCCCACTATCGGATTTTATGTTTTTGAAGCCGGAAAACGTTGAAGTTGTTAATATTCATAAAATCATGGTTCCACTCTTCTGCTCAAAGCGCTCGTGTTTGAAGCGCAGTGCTCTAACCATCTAACCTCAAACCAACGAGTAAAAAAGAAAGAGGACAGAACATAACAGTATACAGAATCATCGACCAAAGTGGCTTCTGAATATGACCGACCGTAAACAAACCAGAGGTTTATAAGGTGGTATTTTTTGTTGTTAGAGAATTGATACCAGATTTTGGTACACAGTGGCGGCTCCTCGAAGGAGGCTAAGGAGGCTCAGCCTCCTCAACAATTTATCTTGCAAATAGCACCAGAAATATTTTGTTGATTATTCTTCATTTTATTTCCCGTTTATCCAAATTTTTGTAATTTCACAATCAATTCCCCGTTTTCACTACTTATTTTAGAATCTGACAACAGTGCTATGAGCCTAGATTCCACAAGCATCTCTGGAAACAAGTGTTACTCAAAACAGTTGCCATTTTTTCTACCAGCCCAATTGCTAATACCGCCAAAAGCGCGTAAATGGCAACACTCTCTGTGGGCTAGCCTTTCGTAATTGCGATGATATACGAAGTACGAACCACGAATACGAGCGTGGGTTCGCGGGTTTGTTTTGTTTTATATGATTAGCGGGAATAATTAAGTGACGCCACGCGAAGTAAGGTTAGAATTATTAGCCTATTTGGAAAATTATTTAAATTTAAAATGAGTTCTTGTGCTAGTGATTTAGTTGCTGAGTTTCTAGAAAATCCATTTAGTGGATTAACATATGATAAAAAAGTGTTTTTTTCAAATAAACGTCTCCTACCGGATTTGAAGGGATTAGTGTGAACAGGTAAGTATCAAAATCGATCATTTAACACTGACAATTATGGTTAACGGGATCTGAGGTACACAATAAATTATATTGTTGGAATTGTTTACTCTTTACAACTGATAATTCTTCATGTTGGGGGCGCTTGAGTTATAATGATTAAAAAAATCTATCTCGCGGTCTAGACAGACATGAAAAATCCGAGGAACATATTATATCAAGTATCGAGTTTAAATTAACCGGTAAACAAAATATTGTTAATGTGATTGACTCCGCTCGTACACGCGAAATAGAAAATCATAACCATATAGTTTAAGACAACCGCGAAGTTTAAAAAAAAATCTTTGATTTCTTGTTGTATTTATGATCTCAAGATTTGGCTTTCAAAGGGCACGATGAAGCTGAAAATTCAGTTAACAAAGGTAATTTTAGAGAATTGGTAGCTGGTACGGCCGATGCGCGAAGGTTGAATTGATTGGCTGCATGAAGTATATTTTCACAAAAACGTTTCATATCCAGCCTCCTCTCTCAAAAAGTTCACGAGCCGCCACTGTTGGTACATTCAAAAATTCTATAACACTATTGTACAACGCAATATCAACTTAAATTCATACTAATACTCATAAATAACCCTTCTAATACTGAAAATCACTATTTTTTTAGATTATCTATGTTGACATAATAATTGATTACTAATGTCACTAATGTTGCTTCTCAATATGGCGACTTGCGTAGAAAGCTGGTTAAATCACTACCACGCTTAACTTCCCTCCTTTTTCTTTTACCCCGTTGCCTCAAACTTTTGGTCAGCTGGAAAGCAGCTATGACAGAAAACACTTATAAGCAAAAAGATGTTTCTATTTTGTAGCGCTACTGATCATATCGAATGGCAGCTGTCACGTGGAGCTAAATAAAAAGCATGTCACCCATATTTTTTATTGTAACGTAAGCTTGTATACGATACTTTGGTTACCCGCTGATTTCCAACAATACTTTGTACAAAATAGTTTACAGGAAGCTACTCACGTTTTTTATATAGGATGTATCGAATCACTATTTCAGCTGTCAAACTTAGATAAGCGATCTATTCAATCTCCCAACACTTCCCATTTTTTATTATTTTATGCAAATCATCAATTCACGAGAATTAACTCTTACGGTCGAATTTTGATTTACGTAAAACTAACAAAAAGATCGACAGGGAGTGCTCTAGCAGTTGTCGACCGTAGCCCTAACAAATAAATTAGGATAGGACATGACTATTATGCCATTCTTCGTTTCTACAATATAAGACTTCCATTAGAACATAAATCTTCCAGGTTATATTGTTGGATAAACAGATATCTACAACAAAACATTTCGAAGGACCACACGCGACTAATGTTTTGACCACTAGATGACTTTCTTTCTTCGAAATTTTAAATAGAATCATTTTCTAACAGTTATAACATATTTTGTCTGCGAAACTTCTATATAAATATATATCAATTTATCATTCTGAAACGGCTCAATCTTTGGTTTCCTGCTTTTTGAGTTCGTTTCACCAGGTGTGAAAATCTTATTATTAAATTTTGAAAAGGTTTTTATTCTGAATAAGATTTACTGTATAACTGATACTTATAAATCAGAGTGTTCATATCTTTATAAAAGATACCAGTTTGAGAGTGAGCTAACAATAATATTGACTTTTGAATGAATAAGTGAACTATTTTGGGCACGAATGCTTCCATAACTCCCTGATCCTTCTATTTCCTGATTGTTCCCAAGAATATATGTCCACAATGAATGCGGAGTGCTGTTTGCAGGATTTCTTGAAACTGCTGCAGAAAAACAATCAGCAACTGCTGCATAGTTTCAGTTTTAATCAACAGCAAAATTTATAAAGGTTATTGATAATACAAGTACATTTTTTAGGAAGAGGAAAAAGAAGCGACACCTTTCTGCCATTTGAAAGACACTAAACACAATTAATAATTTTTTATCATATTCCACAGTTAGTTCATCAAAACCGAATAAAATATATTCCAGTTGGTTGATTGTAGCGTGATATCCTCGGAAACATTTAATTTGTTATACTTTTCCAAAGCAATAATGGAAACAGCTCCAGCGAACGAGAAACCCCTTCTAATAAATCACAGCATCCTCTTTTATTCTTCTATCAAATCCTGCGTTTCCGCCCACCGTTCTCGGGTCAATTTAATGCATATATTTATCCCATATGCTAGACCAAAAGCTAGTTAAGTGTGAAGTGTAATTTGTTAATGTTGTACTGTCGAATATATATATCGGTGTGTTATTGTGGGGATCAATTTAAATGCGAGCAAAGCTACAACTGTTTCTCGCTCTCCCTCTTAAATGTTATTGAAACGAGCTTTCATGGCCTAGATGAGAGAATGGATAGAGAGCACTTTACGAATCTAGAGTGTTTAAAAGTTTTTATCATTTATCATTTCATCTATTTGTTAAGTTTGCATTTGTATAGAAAAGCTGAAAGAAGTATCTTCAGGATATTCTGTGAAGATATAAACACAACATGAGGACTACACCAACTGTTGCGATGGAAGTGATCCTTGGTTTTCGGCCTCTACACCATGTGATCGAGGCTGAGGCGGGGAGGGCTTTCCTGCGCTTGAAACGGCTGGGATACGTGCGAAGAGGGGAAGAGTGCAGGCACGTCAAGAAGCTCCGGCTCCTGGAAGATATTCCAGTTCTGGCTCGAGCGGCTGATGAATGCCTGCGTAAGTACTACTTCGCTACCCCATACAGGGCCATGATCCGGGATAGAAAGACCTGGGAAAAAGAAAGGAATACACAGCCTAATGGGACCGTCTGGTACACAGATGGCTCATGCTCCGGTGATAGAGAAAGGGGCTGGAATTTACTCCAGGAACCCAAGGAGACAAGTTTGGGTACCATTGGGTGATGGTGTGTCTGCATATCAGGCCGATATATATATGCTATCTTGGAATGTGCGCAGATAATCCTAGACAGAGGCTATGTGGATCGACGCATAATCATATACTCCGACAGTCAGGCAGCAATAAAAGCCCTGAGTGGGTATACCAGCAACTCAGGACTTGCTAACGAATGTAGAGAACGACTTGCTAATCTTGCAAGGCGGAACGTGGTGCGGCTAGAATGGATTCCAGCCCACTCTGGTTTTGAAGGCAACGAGATGGCGGATGCACTGGCTGCGGAAGGGGCGGCAGCTCCGTTCTGCGGCCCGGTCCCGACCCTGGGCCTAACAAAACAAAATATACGCAAGGAGACGAAGAAGTGGCTGAGTAATCAGCACCTCGCTCATTGGAATGCTCTGCAGGGTCCTAGACAATCCAAACTTCTACTGAAGGGATGGACTGATGGACTCGCCTGCACATTTAGTAGTAGTAGTAGTAGCAAACACAACACCTGCTGAGGCTAGACTTTACAAAGTCATGGCAAAAAGTTGGGTAAACACAGAAATGCCTTTGAGGAAGCTAGACGGTGGATATACCGAAAATGAGGAGGAGAGAGTGAGACTCTTACTCGAAACTAATTTTCCTGGGAGTACCTCTATTAGGGGAAATAATTCTCTCCAAAGTCATAACAGAGAAAGTACTACAGTGGTTAAGCATATTTGTAGTAACAATAGGTTGGTATGGGCTAACCTTTCCACTTTTCGAGGTACCAGGAGCATATTGGATTTTTTTAGCATTTTTCCAGCACGGACAAGACGAATTTATACCACGCTCAGTTATAATTACTCGAAGCAGCTTAAAACTGGGTTATATACCAGAAGGGCAGTAGTAACCTCAATTCCAAAAGAACACAACAAACCCAAAATCCTTTAGACTAATCAGTCTAGCATCGTTTGTGCTAAAAACGATGGAAAAGCTATTGACAATTATATTAGAACGGAAATCCTAGAGAGACTTCCTCTCCACCCGCTTCAGCATGCTTACCGGGCAGGCAGATCTACAGAGACTACACTGGAGGAAATCAGAGATGCTCTAGACAACCAAAAAAAACGTAATATGGGCAGTAGGCAATAGGCAATGGGCGACAGTACTCCTCATAAGGCTGTCAAAAGTGCAAATAGAAAAGGTGTAGACAGTATAACATCCAAATAGATGTCAGAGCTGCTCATCACTAGAGTAGCAGAGACGAGGACAAGCAAAGACATTGTACAACCAGAAAATGTCCACAAAGAGGAAGAGTCTGACGGTTGACGAGCTCCTGTGTGGTTTTACTGACCTCGGAATATCCTGCCAATCCTCCTGCAAAGGAGAATGCAATACTGTATAGGGTGGTCCATTTAGGAAATTGTGTGGGTGACTATGAGGAAAAGGGGGTTGAAGCAAAAATATGACCCCCTTTAGGTGAATGATTTTAGGAATGTTTTTCTATTTTTGCATAAAAGTGAAGCCTCCAGAAATGCGTGGGAGGGGAGAATGTTTTTCATCGAAAAGCTCTTCCATAAGCACGCCATTGGAAATGAGAATCTCGATCTTCAGATTTACTTAAGAAATAATATATCTGATCCTTATAAATTTTGGATACGTATCGTGAAAATCCCATTTCTCAAATACTTAGGGTGACTAGCTTAATACGTATTGTTTTGACAATATTTCTGTTTATTTCCTGATAGGATATTTGCAATTCAACAGGCGTAAATTCAATTTTCACCAGATTTTTGGGAGACAAAGCTATTTTCCCACTACTAAAAATGCATTAAGCGTAGTGCTATATAGGGGAGTAGGTATACACAACTAGAAGGGTTGATGCATAACTGACTTGGTCGCCGTCTGCTGCTGTCCTGCGAGGGTGAAAAGAGAATTCAATCAGATGCTGTTTATCCCAGATTGTCATTATGACGCTATTTATGATTCATTGGATATTAGAGTTGAGCTTTTAAGAGCTTCCACAGGGATGGCTTTATGTGATAAAATATTTCTCTGTGATTTATCGACTTATTAAAGAAATTTGCAGCTTAAACCTTTCAGGTTTCTAACTAATTTAGTTACTGAAATATTGTACCTGGTTGCTGCTGTTTCATCCATTTCTTCTCTCAATACTTCATTCGAATTGGGCTTATATCATTTCCTGAGGTCGTCTCTGTACATGTAGATAGATAAAAATGGGCTTGTTGGGGATAGGGACAAGTGTTGAAGCGAGAAAGTCCTTATCGAATCTTTAATAGGTATCAGGTTGAATTTAGAATGTTATCGGGCTTAATATGAATGATTTATTCTTGATAAAGTGGGCTACCTAAACGTATTGCTCTATTTAAATGTTGTACAGGCTTTAATTTATCAGATAATGAAGAAATATCAAAGTTTTTGATTCTGTAGCAGATGGCAGTTGTCACGAATAGTAGTGGTTGCTGATAAAATTTGGTACATATATCAGCCACTATAAATAAAAACTAAAAGTTTTGGGTTCACATTTTCAAGCAATGCTTACAATACATAAACATTTTACAAAACGTAACTGCAGCTAGAAAGGCACCTTGTTTCTCAACTATTAAAGTGCTAACAAAAAACTAGCAGAGCAGCTTCGCTTTGGTCATTAAGGTGGAAGTTTAACAGTCCGCCTCATCATCACCATCTATAAATAGTATAGTCGCAAATGTCTTCCTTTTATTATGTATAATCTCACTTTACTCAATGTTCAATGTTTGTGATCTGGATCCCCCGGACTAATAAGGGTTAGTGCTGGAACGTTGATGCAGAGAACAACAAAAACCAGACATCCATGGACATGCTAATTACATGCTCTCTACATACAGAATACAACATCGGCATTAATTCAAGTTGCTAACAACATCATTTTAACAGTGGTGTTGTCGGAAGGAACAGGAAAAGAAAATTTAAATATACTGTACCTACTTGCTTCAGTAATACTGCTCGACTAAAACCTAATTTTCAAATCTCTTGCTGAAAATGTACGATGGTGATTGCTTTAGTCATCAGTTTGTGAAAATTGCTCAGAAAAAAACATAGATTTTGCTTCAATTCATTTGGAATTATAATGATTGGACAAAGATACGTTTCATAGATGAGCTGCATTTTTGCCTCAATGCTCCAGACGGACGAAGACGGCTATGGAGGAGACCCGGAGAAAGATATGTCTCCGTTTGTATTGAAAGAAGACGAACATTTGGTACTGGTGGTTTAGGCAGGTACCAATTTAGAATTACAGAGTGGGTTTTCGTATACAATAGCTCTCTAGCATCTAAGAGATACAAAATGGAGATCCTGGAAAATCATTTTATGCCTTTCATGTTCACTATGGGCAGGCAAAGCATTTTCATGCATAATAATTCAAGACCAGCATATCGTCAGTGAGTATCTAGCTGAATGATGGCAACTTATCCAAAGGTATACACCAGCACCATGAGTTTAAAGTATTATATATATAAAATGGCTAGACACCCCTTGTGGGGTTGCGCCGCATAAATGCTTTCTAGATCCGCTTTCTGGGGTGGATCAATCCCCTTCATTTAATTATTTTCTCGCTTATTTTTTTCCATAGTCTCCTGTCCCTCGTTTTTTCTTTCCATCTGACGATTCCTATCCTTCTCAAATCCTCCTCCACCTCCTTCAGCCACTTGGATCTGGGTCTTCCTTGCCTTCTCTTACCACCTGGCTCCCACTGTAGCATTGAGCAAGCGACTGCTCGACCACCTTGTCTCCATACATGTCCAGCCATTTTATTCTTTGTCTCTTTATTCTGTTTACTATATCTTCCCCGTTCATTTCTCTCAGTATTTCATGATTCATACGTTGTCTGTATTCATTGTCGTCGGTTTTTATTGGCCCTAGAATTGTTCTCATTATTTTTCGTTCTAATATCCTCAACTCCTCTTCATCTCTTTTTGTCATTGTTATCGTTTCTGCTCCGTACATTATCACAGGTCTTATTATTGTGTTGTAAATGTTAAATTTAGTGTATCTTGTCAATAGATTGCTTTTCAATAGTTTCTTATTGGCATAGTATACCCTATTAGCAGCCATTATTTTTTCGTCTATCTCTGATCTTCGTTCCCCCTTACTGCTGATCGTGACTCCCAGATATTTGAATTTTTAAAGTATTGTTGACCTTATATTTAAAATATGACGTTCACTTAAGACGAAGAAAAATTAGTTTTCCTCAAAAATCTAGAATAACTGGATTTGGTAGTGGAACATTGATATAAATAGGGGTGAAGAGTGATATGTTAATTCGAGTTTCACCCCTTTTAGGACAAATAGTAATTAAAGCAATAACGCTAAATACTCCTACCCGAAAATGGCGCTCATGGTTCTGACTTTGGAGTGTATTAGAGCTAATGTACCCCCGTCTTTAGGCTTAGTCGACAAACAACTTGGTTTTGTTGTAATTGTGTCCGCCGAACACAGTGTTCTGCCTAATAATGTAAGACATAAATTAATATAACTGTTCAGCATTAGGAGAGAAAAGGGATTTAGTTAACATCGTGTATGAACAAGACCCGCGCTTTATGTATATTAGAAGACAAACAGCCGAATACGGGTCGTCTTTTCTCTAGAGGCAATAACTTCTCTACATTTTGGGATCTAGTTTGACGATTTATTCATGGACTTGAAGTAGATGTTTTATTCACTTTATTTCTTTTCGATGTTTTTCAACTAAATCTACATTCGAACCAGATATACATTTTTTAAAATGTCCGTCTTCTATATAAATATAGAACGATTTGTTTTAGCACCTCTCAGAAAAACGTCTTTTGTATCCGACAGGGTAAAAAGTGCCCGGCACCCTCCGTTGTGAACAACTCGGTTTACTCAGGCTCATTTTTCTTCATCTAGTATTCTTTTCAACGCTTTATCACCATCGCCATCATTAATATCACTTTTATATCCTCAAGATGGTCTACTTGTATATTTCTTACATCGCGCTAATGGTGATAAACATTGTACAAAATGTTGAGTAAGCGCACTAAAGGGGATCGCAGTAAAATGTTGGTTTACGTATACTCGCGAAAAAAATACACCCGGCCAACTTTCAAGAAAATTTGTCACAATAGTACAGTCAAAGTACAGTCAAATATAAATATTTATTTGTATATTAAATTGTCGTGAAGTTAGCGCCTGATAAACTACCGTAGCAACTTCCCAAGTAACACAATAAGCATCGAAGTAAATTTAAAATCGACTTTTGTGTCACTCTTGAAGCTAACAGGCAATTGAAACCGTCCACTAAAGCCTCTACATGTAGCATTCATTACGTAATCGCTGCCTAAAGGGAGCGCGCGGCTGGCCTTAAAGTAGATTTGAAAGCTTATTAGCAATTCAACCTGTAGGCCTAAATAGCCATAAATTGGCACCAAAAGAGCATTTTATTAGATTTGATTGCCAACATTGGCTGTCAGAGTGTTATAAAGAAGCAGTCGTTTATTCCAGATATCGCTTTCAACGCTTTGAATGATCATGCGCAGTTAAACATTTCATGTGAGAATGTAATGAAGTTTTGTTTTGGATAGAAATTAGATTGATATTGGAAATTTATGCCAACAGTTATGTGAGTGTTCACAAAAACAAACATCTTCAACTGTGATGGCAGATCTTTTCTTCAATATATATTATGACAATTGTTATTGTTTTTGAAACTGGAAAATATTAATGTGAACCATTAGAATTCTCTGCAAACCTTACTTTTTGATAAAATGTGAATGAAATTCTTCCTGAAAACAGAGGGGCCAGTGATAACTGTGAGCAAAATATACTTTATAAATTAAATTATTTAACTTCAAGAGACCATCCATTACTCAAATGTGGTTGAAATCCAAACCAAGGGTAAATGAAACTCAAAGTCCAAACCACAACTTTAAAGTTGTGGTTTGGACTTTGAGTTTCATTTACCCTTGATTAAATTATGAATTACGTTGTTGTCATATTCAATTTTGATACCTACCTATCAATGAATTATATATTATACATCCAATTGAAATTAAAGTTTTTTATAGTATATTTAGTTGGATTGCTTGATAATATTATATTTGATGGATTAAATTGATTTATCTTTCCCAGATTTTCTGAAATTTGTATCCCAGTTTGAAAAAAAAATGTTCTGAACCAGATTATTTGCATATTCTATATATAAAAATAGTATCATATACCTATCAATATATAATTATAAAAACTATGGCAACATTGCTCATTACCGTGAGCAAACGATTCGGCCACGACAAGGCCAATAGAGAGACGTGGTGCAAAAACCAGGAAGGTGATCTTCTGTGTCTATAGTTATTTCGTTGTAACTTTTAGCTGCGTTACTACTTTTATGTACACGCCTGTAGTACGCACCTATTCGTCCAAATTTCCGTAGTTTTGTAATTTCCCATTAATTTTCATTCCAATCTTTTTCTCCATGTTCTATAATGATTTCTGGAAAATCATGAAACCTTTCAACTGAATTGAGATTCACAATCACATTAAGGTTAGCAATACTGTGGTTTTTTTTGGAATTAATTTCCATTTAAAGTCCAAATCAATTCCAATACAAAACTTTATAGTATTGCTTATAAATTGCACTAATTGAAGCACTTAAAGGCATTTCATGACCACACTAAATTCCAATTTGGCTATTCATTTTTTGGCATTTTTTAAAGTCATTATCTGTATTTTTTGGCTACTTTTCATGACTTACTAGCAATCATTGCTTCTTGGTTGCAATATTTAGTCTTAAACAAGATAAGACGTCTTTTAAGGAAGGCTGAAATTATTCTATAAAATAATGCTTAGAATATGCTAAACTTTATCATTTTTTCTGAAGTATATGCTTCGATCTAGCATTATTTGCTTGGTAAATGAAATGTGTTACTTGGGTTCAATTTAAGGAAATTAAAACCAGCAATCAAAGGAATAATCTGTACTAATTTTCACTAAGATCTGTTCAATTTTATTAAACAACTAGGGTACGTAAAAATTGGCGCCCAACGTGGGGCTCTATGACGATGTTTTGCACAGGTCACCGATTCAAATGTGTTCGACACTGCTTCACTATAATTAACCCATCAGAAGCGTTCCATTACAGTGCTGGGTCGACGCCGTGCCTTACTTTGCTTCAAGTATAATTCTTATATTGGGTTTTTCCTTAAAATTGACCACGCTATAAAATATCCATTTAATACTGTTAAATAACCAAAGATTTTCCGAGTTGAGAAACTTTATACACCCATCTTTTTAAATTTACGACATCCTTGAAGGTTTTTAAAACACCACTAAAGTAATTTTGAAACATGGTTTTAATTTTAACGGGGGTATGAAATAGAATGAGATGAGATTCACATCTGCTCGAACCAGGAACTGGGAAGGAAATTTAATGGCCGACAAACTTGTTTGTGTGAAATATTATGATGTATTATTTCGAATACGTAAAAGTGTTATTTTAGGGACACACCGTCTTCAATTATTTGGCAATAAATCACCCTAAATTATTAATACAGCATGCTAGATGAAAGTTATACGTCGGTAATTAAATTTCCTGAACCGGATTTCGTATTTTTAAATGATTTTTATTCAAATCAAAATTATAAGTATAATATTTTTTCATCTCGATTCAATTGATACAAACAGTCAGGATGCTTTGAAGATCACAACTTATTAGTTTGAAACAGTCTGGAACTGCAAACAGTCCGAAAGTGGAAGAAGGAACTTAGTGCAGCCTGGTGGAGAAATAATCCAGGCCAAAGACAGGCAAAAAGGTTATTACGACCTGCTCACTACACTATATTGCTTTTGAAGTTTCAGTAAACTGATCTTAGAGTAATCACATGATAAGAAAGGTGAAGTGAACAGTGGAAAATCAAGATTCTACAATAACAGACCTTAAATACATGTAACAAGTTCACTTATAGCCCTATCAGGTGACAAGGTGACAGGCGTACCATCCAAAACGGATATCTATAGGCTTCCTCAGAATCCTAGATATTTGGAAGAAATATTAGATAAAGGGTATACAAAAAAAACCGGTTGGGAAAACTCTGTCATGTTTCTGATAACATTGAAGGTGTCATGTTTATATATATATAAACGGAATGCATCTGCAATTTGCTAACATGGAACTCTCATCTACACAGCAGAGCAAAAAGAGCATATGTGGCTTATGAGCAGTGTCGGAGGACAGTGGGACGCACATGGGGTCTGTCGCCCCGTATGGTCACCTGGATCTACACTGCAATAATAAGACCCATGTTAACGTATGGAGCAATTGCATGGGGACCGAAGGATCTACAAGCAACGGCCATCCAAAACATCACAGGAGCCATGAGAACAACACCAACCGCAGCAATGGAACTAATTACTGGTCTGACCCCTCTGGACCTGTACGTCGAGGAGATTGCTTTAATGGCCATGGTACGATTGCGCACGGCTGGTGTAAACCCCGAAGTAGGAGTGGGCCAATTGAGGTTAAGCCTATGGCAGGAAGCGCTTACTGCGCTACCTCTGCTACAGGCAGCCAATGATGCTATTGAACCCAGGTTTTTATTGTTTAACAAAATACAAATAAAACAAAACACAGAGCCAGATGCAGTCTTGCAGGATCAGCCTAGGCGACCCTGGGAAGCTGGCGCCGAAGAAATATTTGGCGATGACCAGGAAAAACCTACGTTTAACAGTAGGATTTCTGACTGGCCACTGTCAACTAAGGAAACACTTCCATACTATGGGGCTAGTGGACACACCTCTATGCAGGATGTGTGAACAGGAAGATGAAACTGTCAGGCATGTCTTATGCGAGTGTCCGAAGTTATCGTCAATAAGAGAGCGTGTATTTGGTGAGTCTTGGCCTACACCTGCCGATATAAAGGAGATGTCTCCTCCACAAAACGGTACCAGCACCTGTGAAGGTTCCTTTCGAACCTTCTTAAGCTAGCTGGTTTGCCATTTCATTCCCTGCAATCTCCTCATGTGCCGGCACCCATATTAGAGACACTTGCCAGCAACTTAAGGGATTCTTTACACCAACCTATATTAGGTGTATGGTTAGAAAAAAGGATTGTGAGCTCTGGTTTAAATTTTTATTAAAAAATTAACGAAACTCGCGTATAATTCACTACCAAAGCCCACAGGTGACTCTTGAGAAATCCCGTTAAATTTTCAATGGATATTTAGCTGAAGAAGTATCAATATTTCATTCTACATAAAGTACTGATCTTGTCAGCGCATATCGTTCATTACAATAAAATATTACCTACGCAGACTTACCCATTAATCATCCATCCATCGAGCAAGGTTCGATGCTGGCTTATCTTTAACACTGCCGCATGTGTTAATAGTTCAGCCGAGAGTTGGCTATTTCTCTAAGGAATAAGGGCGGTTTTGCTTGAGGAAGTGCTACATATCTGGCAGTCAATGTTCCTTGTCCCCTGGGAGCTGCCTTCCTTATCGACGGAGCCGCACTACGAACTTCTGCTACGATTACACGGATACATAGTTTTAGACCGATGAAATTAAAGTTTTGGGAGAAAATTCTTGTGAAAAATGTCTTTGAGTCCATAGTTTTTCGAATTTATTAAATTACCCGGTACCGGTCTTGAAATTATTGATCTTAAAAAAAATTAACCATGAGAAATCTCTGGAAGTCTTCTCACTTTTCATTCACTCGCTCAATTTTCTATAAACTATGCCCCCACCCTTTATCTGCAAAAATAGGACGTTTGTACAAAGTTTATGCCATTTTCTAGTTCATTCACTCAACACCCAGTATAATTAGACATATTTGATGGAATACTGGTTTGGAAATTTCCTTCTCTCTATCGGCGAAGATAGATACTTTGTTTTCAGAGCTTTCATTGATTAATTTAATCAGGAAATTCCTTTTCCATTACGAGCTATTCATTGACTCAGTATATTATTATTGGAATGTTTTTAAAAAAAAATTTGTATCTACTTTTGATCGTGTAAATTTAGATACTTTTTATTTAATACTAGCATTGTATTAATTCTATCGTACTAAATGGTTTGGTTCGCCGGTCGAAAACTTGTGTCTACACGAACATATATACAGATTTAACGTTTTCGGGAAACTACAAGTTGTTCGTTAGAGCCGTTTGGTTTACACACATTTCGGTGTTTACACAAATTCAGGGAACAAGCTGTTGGGTTGTCGGGAGAGTTACAATATTATGTGGAAAGTTTTACCTAATGATTAATTGAAAAGTGAAAATTGTGGGGTTTGTCCCATTGTTAGTTGCCCATTTATAACACAGGACGATTGATTGAAACTATCATCTTTACGCTCATTGTGGTGTGTTCATTATTTAATTTGTTTTTAATGAGATATACTGGGTGCTCAATATTTTTATCATTTTAATAGAAGCAATAACATTTTGATGAACAGAAACATAAGAATGTACTCCTCGAGTTGTAATGGAAGCATTCTTATAAATAATAGTCGATAATACCAATCCAAACATTGACCGAAAAGGACTCTGCTACAACTGTGGCATGTGGATTGAGTTCCTATTTTACCAATAGGCATACTAGGTCCGTGCCAATGATCAGAGGGCCCGATATGTCGAGCAGAAAATCATAATATTTCATAATATATCACAAATAACTCAATTTTATGGTAGAGATGTTTGAAAATTTGGGCGGATCATTTCTTAACACTGAAGAATAAATCTGAATATTAGCCATGTTCCTTGGTACAACTTGAGTTATTATTTGAAGCCGTTGAATAGAATCTGATCAAATTTGATTCCAGCCCCTAAAACTACCCTTTTTGATATGTTTGACACTTATCCTGACTAGTGAGCCAATTTCAATTACGCACTGACTCATGCACTTTTTCTTTCTTCCACTCAAGAGTTTTTTTTATTTCACAATCTTAATTTGCTGCGCGTAGCTGCACGAGCAATACAAGAAGCTACAAAAACATATCAATTAGGCCCGACACCTGACCCCCAATTGAAGTCAAAGTTCGCCGCATAGGTGGTCGCCTTTTTATCCAAAGTGTTAAAAGAGTTGAATTGAGATCCTCATCAAAAACAATTAACCAGAATAGGAGCAGAACAGAGAAATTTGAATTTAATCTCATGGCAGTGATTTGGAAAAGAATTTTTGACAGAATAAATGCCAGTAGCAAATTTTTGCAAAGCTCTCCCCCCTCGTATCTTTTGAACGGCTACACTTACATTAATAACATTTGGAGGGTGTAAACTTCTCTACGAATGGTAACAGGTGACGTAATAGTAATAGATGACGTCTAAGTGCCACTCTGGCCAATAATTTTAAATAGGACCTTATGGCAAGTGATATCTCGTTTGAAAGGCATTGACATTGGCTACATATCCATATTATTTTGTTTGGGTTTAAACTAATTTTGACGGATAAATTAAATAAATACCAAAATTATTGAAATTATTTTTTTAAATTTAATTAATCAAATATCAACAATGGATTCTTATAGCAAGTGTTCGAAATGTGCTCCGTCTACTTCCTGACAGTAATACATCCTATTAGTAAACTTTTGTCGTACTCGTTCGAGTGTGTCAGCTGAAATTGCATTGCCTTCTTCAATAATTGGATTTCAAGTACCCCCATAGAAAAAAATCTAATTGTGTCAGATCTGGTGACCGATGTGGCCATTCCATAGGACCTCGCCGGCCGATCCATCTACCTCGATATTCTTCTCAGTGGAATAGATTAGGTTTCTAATAAGGACAGTTAAATTATTTTAATCTCTCTTTTATTCATAGGAAGCTAACACAGATGACTACGGGGCTACTTACGGGACACTTTCCCACAAAGGAGTACCTAAACAAAATAGAGCTGTATAACGGAGACCTTACATGCAGAAGATGCAAGAAGGATACCGAAACAGCTCTGCATATACTATGCAACTGTGAGTCGCTGGACCACAGAAGGCAGAAACTGTACGGCAGAACCCAAATGACTCCTGAAGACTTCTACAACCAACTAGCAAAGAACCTGTATGAGCTAATACAGGGAACGGATTGGTTGAATAGGTTGTCAGAACACTAGGAGTATCCACAATAAGCCCAGGAGGCTGAGGTGGTACCGGCGAAGGGACAGCTCCTTGGAAAAAAAACACAAATGACTACTAGTCTCAAAGCCTGGAAAACTGGCAAAAAACGTACAGTAGCTCAAGAATAAAGGATGATAAAACAGGAAGAAACCACCCATGTAAAAAGTCTGCCGATCAGAGATCTTTAAAATAATTTAAACGGTACCTTGCGGACATATTTTGGAGTGAATTGTATCCATTTTTGTAACGTTGTGATGTGTTTATTTTCATTGCTCGCGGAGTTTTAGAGTTTATACAACAGTGTACTTATATTAAGTTGATTGTGATGATTAAAATTC
>CAJUYH010005859.1:0-21817 GCA_910591685.1 Galerucella tenella
ACGCACATAACCACATAACTAACAAATATCGGAAGTAGAAGAAGCGGGGTTCCTTACAGTGGTTCTGAACACATCTGTTCAGCTCAATACTTGATATTTATTGAAGTAAATTCATTATAGACATTTTTTGATGGTGGACTATTTAGATTGGAGAATACATTAAATTCCTATGTTCCGTTTCTCATTGCATGTATCTGTATATTTAATCTCTTTTTTGGATGTGTCTTCCAAAAGTTCCGGTTCTAGCTGCGGTAGCCATATGGAGTCACGTGGACGATTTACCTACTCTTCTCAACGTATCAACTGAAACTGGGTTTTCTGTTGATCCCGACCAATCCCCACGCGTTATTTGTACATAATTTTGGCGCATGTTGCATTTAGCAGTTTTTAGACGCGTTTCAATGTTGTGTGTCATATTTTGTTGTTTCTCCTTTTCCCTCAAAGTTCTCTGGGTTTTTTATATATCTACAGCATCTAACACTTGTCGAATGATATTTTGACGTATCTCCCAGTTCTGTATTTTAGCACAAGCTATTTTGATCTTCCTCCGAAACCATGTTTCGCGACTATGGATTTTGCCGTTCCTCCTAGACGGCATACTCGTTTTTGTTCAACTATTCTAGTACCAGCACTTTTTTTTGTAAGTCTGATATATACTTTTCCGCAAGTAAATGGAAACTCATGAATAATTGTTGATTCCAACAGATCATTGGGATTTCTCTTCACTGTATAAGAATGTGAATTTAATGATATCTAGTTAAATTTCGGTGCTTGTTCGGGAATCATCTACTTCCCATAAAATTTCGGAAGAAATCTAAGGTTTTTTTGGTTGAAGCCAAAGCAGACACTAATTTTTACAGCCATTTTTCAAAATCTTATTTTAAATGACGTCTGTGAGGAAAAATTGGGAACTATTTTCATAAGATTCATGACAATACGGTCGTTTTATTCTAATATACTCCAAATAACCATGCTGTCCAGCACACATATAATTTTTTCAATTCATGAGTTTATTTTTCGAAAAAGTTTTCCGTTTTCAATAAAAAACTTGACTGTTAAAACATGATTTTATTTGCTAAAGGTATACGGTAACATTTACATATGGCACCAGTATTTGCAGTATTGGATGAGGATACTTTTGTACTTTTGTGGCTTCAGGCGTTTTAATAACCACTAACTTTTCGTTACATTTTTGCTACAGGCGAATTATTTTTTATTCCATTCTTCCATTCAAAATCAATGTGAATTTAATTTAGTGAGCTTTATATTATATGTATAAGACAATAAATATTGATTGATTTGTTTTTCTTATAAAAATACTAACGAACTGAAGTTATGAAGCACAGCTGTATGGCTCTTGGTGTTATCTAGTGGATAGCATTGTTTAGGCTTCTTGAGATTTCTTCTTAGAAAAATAATAATCAACCTTAGAAAAATAACCGGGAGCACTTCAGCCTGTTGGCTTATTGTACTTGTAATCCTACATTATTTATTCCACCCACCTAGCCATTCCCGTATATTCGAGTAGACGATATAGGTCACCTGTATGCGTGCCATATGCTTTAGGCGGCACATTGGCATCTTCGAAGATTATCTGTCTCCCGGAGTCCAATGCCTCACAATCAAACAAGATATGGGTTACGGTCTCGGTATCCATCATGCAACAAAGTCTGCAGTTGAGATCTCCGTTATACAGCCCCATGTTATGCAGGTAATCTTTAATCGATGCATGACTCGTTAGATAGCCTGTAATTATTCTTAACTTATCTCTACTGATCAGAGACTCCTGAGCTGCTAATAATAACTGAGACTTCTACATCTCTGGGTCAGGTCAGTCAAGTCGGGTAGTATTCAATCTACAGGGATATTCATAAGACCAGCCAAATAGTAATTTAACGCTCAGTGGACAAGGATAATATTATTCCACTCAACAGCAATGGGCTTAAGTCTACTCCTCATTGAGATATGGGATGTTAAAGTAGAGAAAAATTGAATAGATTTTTGTTATTTCATTTTTCCACGTAGTGAGTTAGTAAAATTTAAATATCTCGAAAACGTTTTATGTTTTTAATATCAAAAATATACAGCACTATAACGCAGAACTGCATCTATATAAGTATAATCAATGAGTGACAAAAAATGGATAAAGTTCATATAATACCCTTCTTGGTGTGCGTCATCGTTTGTGACGTATATCCGGTTTTTGGGTATGTCGGTTATTTTATTTGCTATTTTGACATATAGCTAACCTTAAATTTAATAAAAAAAATCATCATGATCGTATCCAGTCAAAGTCGAGAAGGCTATGAAGTTAATAACTACCAGCTTTTTTTTCTAACTGAAAATACTTGAGAACTTTCAAAATGCTGATGTTTTTCCGTGTAACTAGGCATATTTTTGTATTATTTGAATAAATATCACAATAAGATTAATATTAACTTTTCATAAATTATAATTATTGACCTTACACATCAAAATACAGATCTGACGAGAACTGTCAGTGGAAGAGTCTAAAAAGACGTAAGACACACTAAAAATACGAAAGGTACGTCTGCATCCTATTTTGAATATTGTAATTTCTTCCGATTGATAGGTCGCGCTTGCGCGTAATCTAATCAAATGTTTTAAGTTGAAGATTAGGGTTGACGTTTGTGTTACATTTAAACGGTTCACTATTGTAATATTTTGAATATGATTCATCACAGACCTGCCTTTTTTTCATTTCTTCCAACGTTAAGTGTTAGAAAAACATTAACAATCGATGACGCACACCAAGAAGGGTATTATAAGAACTGTAGCAGATTGGTGTGGCATCGTGACATCCACGAGTTATCTCAAATTTTCCCAAATATTCTCTATTGATCCTTGATCAAATTATTGAATACTCAATTTTCAAGTCCGATTACTAGAATCTCTCGAGTATCTTCTCCCAGTTCTCAAATTTTCTTTAAAAAACTAACCATATTTATTAAAATCTTGACAAATGTCTAGCAGCACACATATTGAATTAATAAAAAGTCTACATGTACTAAAATCCCATTCTGATTAATTTAAAATATTTAACTGTTCACATAAATAAATAAAAACATTCCAGTAAGTGTCTGACGCAAGTGGTTTTCGTTAACAACACCTCTGGAGCAGTGGCCAGTGAACCACTTCTCATAGCCACTTGTCATTGCCCAATTTCACCAACCATTTCCTAAAGTTGGGTAATACCTAAATCAGATTTTGGAATTGCTAAGTGAAATTTTCGTTTTACCACGCGCTAAGAAATTCTTGAGGGTGACAATATTGGGTATTTTCTATCATGTTTAGGCGTTTCTTAGCGCATGGTAAAACGTAAATTCTATTTTGTCATTCCAAAATCTGATTTAGGTATTACCTAACTTTAGGAAATGGTTGGTGAAATTGGGCATTTATGTATAGCAAATCTTATAGCGACTTTACTTAAATAGTGAATACCAATTTTGCGCTTAGCAGCTGACCCTGAACATAACGACAATTTACAGTTGATATCCATAACAACTTTGCTTAGTGAATAGCCCTATGGGGGAAAATAGCTGATAAATTAACAAATATTTATTCTATATTTTTCACTTAACACACACGTATTTCAATAGAAGCTGAGCTGGATCCTATGTTGCCAAATGAAATATTATTGTTTTTGTCTTCCAAACGTATAGTTACAGTTTGACTTATTAATCACTGTATAATACAAACAAGCTACCGAATTTTCTATTGACACCTCCATTTACAAGAAACTCAAAATTTCCTAATTTTCAGGAAATATTAATCAATGTACTAGTGAAAAAAAATATCAATCACACACTTTTTGGTGGTGCTACATTGCCTTCTGTCTAATTCAGTTCACATCTTCAAAATTGTTGGGATACATTTACGTCAAAAGTATAAAATCATAAATTGACGTTGAAAATGCTACTATCGTCAATTTCGGCGGAAAGTTTCAAAAAAGTTCCTTCTTCATTAGACGCTGGAGAAAAAGTCTTCCATATCCTGGATAATACCCAAACTATATATAGGTATATTATCCTGCTTTCCATGAGGAGTCTATTGAATGAATATCGAGTTAAAAGAGCAAATTGTAACTGACAAGCGAACAGCTTCGACAGGAAGCATCAGGTAAAACAATCTATCAAAATTATATCTGTGTTATCAACAATAATTATAATAGAATCGCGGGGCTAACGCAAGCGCCTGACAATTTAGGGAGAACTAGGCATCTCGACGCCACTCGATTTTCAAACGCCACGACGTTAGCTTCGCGGAAAATGCTTTGCTTTTACGCCACGCGCTCCCGGTCGTCGCCTCCTGATAGGGGATGCCGCTTTTGATTTTTTTCTTGGGAATCCCATAAGTAGATTTTGAAATCCCACTTCTGGATTTTAAGACAATTTGCTGTGGAACTATGCAAATATTAGTGATAGTTTTTAGTGGTTAAACTTGAAAAAAGATTTTTTTCTGTGATTCTATTGCAATATATCTTTAAGTGAATTTCTTAAAAGTAAATTTAAATATACCTAATAAATTATAGTTGCTGATTAAAAAAAATAGGTGTAATTACTCTTGAAGTTTTTTTGTGATAATATGTTAGTGTAGTTGGAATACGAGAGAATAAAAAATCATTAGGAATGGAGAGACGACGGAGATTACTGTTCACCACTTTATTGGTCATCTTTTGCACAGGTTAGTTTTTGCACAGTTCCAAGTTCAATCATTTATCTACGAATTTAATTTGGAAGTAATCCATTTTCCGAATTTTTTTAAATGATAGGTTATTTTATTTCAAAAGTGGACTACTTATCATGTTTAATTTAAATAAATTTTTGGCTCGAAGGAATTGGCTTCAACTTCCATCTGGTGGTGTTTATTTCAGCAAGGGGGTTTCAAATGTTAACTATAACAAAACAACAATAATGAATATTCACAAAATATTTAATCGAGATCTTGTGCGGATATTTTACAATTCCACTGAAGTTTTATTTAGGTTGTTCATTGTATTCACATCACATTTACACTTTTATATTATTTTAAATGCCCATAAAAAGTAGGAATGTACTGCATATTGGATTGTTGAATGTCCATTGAAATATACAGGAGGACAATAGGTTTAGTGAATGGGATCAGTCTGGAATAAACTTTGGTTTGAATGGAAAAATGTTTATTATTATTATCCTTTGAAAAATACAGGTCCTACTTGTGGTTACTGATTACTGACTGGTTCTATTAATTTCTTCTTTATTAATCTTCAATTGAAGTATAAATTTTCATGAACTATCTACTATATTATATTATATTATTATTATTTCATCCTTGCCAACAAGCCTTGGATATTTATTTAGCAGTTCAAACTTTTTAATTGCTGTAGCAGTGTTAACGATTAGAAGACTTGTTGTTTCAACAGTTATTATTTCCCGCATCAGCTTCTACTAGTTAGGGGAAGAGCATAAAATATTCTGGTAGCAGTTATAGGAATCAAAAATTGATTGATTTGAGTTGAGAGTCATTTGAATAGGAGAGGGTTGGATCTTAGTTTATGTCTTTTTCTTGCTTGCTTCTTGCTTTTCTTACATTGTACATCCTAGAAAGTTTTCAAGCAGCCAAATTTTGGGGGATAGTTATGGTTAACTTTATCAACAATAACGATTACATTGAACAAGAAAAGAAGGGATTTTAAGCCATCTGAAAATAATGTATTCAGTTTGACAGTCACAGATCAAATATAACGATAGTTGACGCTTTATGGGCTGGAAATCAAAGATTATATTTGGAAATATAACCCAACGTTTGCGGTTTGTTTTCGTTTTTCATTTGAATAGTAAATCAATATTCGAATGGATAGAGCTTCACAAAACGCCATTGCTAGAAGGAGTCCTAACAGATAAAATATAACCATAAGCATAACAACCGTTTTACGGTACTCTCCGTTATCGTTATTGAGGACTACAAGCTTTCATACTGCGCCTGCTCAGAATAACGTTAACCATGCCTAAGTGACAAACACTGTCTTCATGATGTGGCAGGTTTGACCGCTGGCTACAGGTCTTTTTTCTCAAGGTGACATAATTTTCTAGAACTTATCAGCAAGAGTAAAAATTGAATTGGTTATCAATTCAATATTCAAACTAGCTTCAAATATACCAATACCTTGGGGTCTATCCGAACAAAAATTTGAAAAACAATTTTCAAAAAATTTTTACTTATTAAATATCCTGTCAATGTGACAAATTTAATTTAGATCTAGGCACGTAATTTCGTGAGTGCGTGAAATGCTTTACAACAAGAGTTACGTACTATACTTTACCTACGACCTACTTGTACTTTTATTTTTTATAAGAAGCATAAGAAATAACAGTTACATAATTAGAAGTGCTTGGTAAACTCCATCTCTTTTACTCTATTACCAATGAAAGAAGCACTTTAAAGAACTAACGTCTAATCATTATTATAATAATATAATTGTAATAATATGATATAATATAATATATTGTTGATAATCGAACGTCCATTTTTCAATTATAATCAATACATATACTTAGCCCTCTAAGCTTTTCATAGTTAAACGTGGCCATATCGAATGTTTTCAAATAGTAAATTTTGAATAAAATGGTGACGTCTATTGACAGTTGCTAAGATGTTGCTAGGGAAGCCGTGCGATTTACTTTACAGCTGTGCGTTTTTTTTACAGTGCGTAATAGACGTCATTACATTGATACCGACTGTGTGTTATTGACGCATTACAGGGGAGGTAGTAGATAAAATATAATTATTGTAACTGATTTAACACTAAGATATTTTTCCCTCTTTCGGTTCGGAACGTAAGTTACGTTCCACTTCCCTTAATGTAATTACATCGTCTCATATTCAAATCGCAACCTTTTAGGTTCTTCGCACATATTTTTCTATTAAATACCTACAGACTGGAAACACAATCACAGCTCAAATCGATAAACAGCTCAAAACGATAATGTAAGATCAAATTCAATTGTCGCTGTCAATTTCGGAAAGTATTTCTTCTTTTCTCAATTTAATTGTTAAAAACGTCAAAATTAACGATCATTCAATCAAAGTTTAGTTATCCTTTATTTTATTAAAGATCCTTCAATATAAGAAGTCAATTGCGCATGCGTGAACGTCATAATAAAGGAAATCTTTATTAAAAGACGAAGAAAAAGTGGTTACAATATTTCTCTATTGAGATTGAAAAAACACAAGTATTTTAAAGCTGTGGAATTATATAAGTCAGGTATATGCAAGCAAGCTTGGGAAGAGGCGCTTCATGTTCAATGGTAACCAGTGAAAATATGATAAACTGAGGGAGCATAATGGTGAAATGGAAAAAAATTGAGAAAGTGCTTCACTACAACAGTATGCTCACACAGAAACGCTGGAGGGGTGCGACCAGAGAGGAAGTATGAATGGATGAGGAATGGGAAAGAAGGTGGGATGAGTATGAGGGCGCGCTAAAAGGAGCGATTGGGGGCAGGAGAGATTGTAGATATGGATCGGAAATTCGTGAAAGTGAACTACTTTTTGACGCAGGTGCTCACAGGACATGGGTCGAGAGTTGGGTACCTCCACAAAATTGGCAAAAGAGAGACTGGAGTGTGCAAGAGATGTGGAGGATGATGTGTGACATTTGTTTAGTTACTGGAAGAACAAAAAAATTCTGATTGAGTTGGAGAATAAACTAGGAGAGGCGGTGTATTGGGAAAATATGGTGGAGATAATGTTGAGGGACGAGGAGGAATGGATAAGTGGCGTAGTAGAGAGCGTGAAGTATGCTTAGGTAGTGATTCCAAGGCGAGAGTAACGACGAGTTTGAGGTGAGTTTGGTTTGTAGGCATTCCCTTGGGGATAAGTCCAACACAGTCTAGGTACTGGTTAGGACCCATTTGAACATAAGTTTTCCATCTCGTCCAAAAAAAAACAGAATACAGAGAGATGGTACAAACACTCTATATGATTTTAGTCAATTTGGTAGGTAACTAATATTGAAGAGATAAATTTACAATTTTCAATTATCTTCGTTATACAGGTTTTCTTATGATTTCTTGTTGTATTTGTTATTCACCAAAACAGAAATAATTATATTCTACACAAAAATAACTGCATACCAACATCTCTAAAAAAGTCGCTCCTGGATTGTGCTCTTCACTAGATCCCATTCTTATCAGAAAGTAACAGTAGTAACAGTAAAACAAGGCACAGGCCGATAAAAAAAAAATTCCAGATTGATCTTTCTAGCTTTTTTCAAGTGGAAAAAAAACTAAAATTTGGTAACGTCACATTTATCGTAAATGAACCAGTATATTCTTCATGGGTATAATTGGCTTTTTTGATGAAAAGTAGAATAATAATATTCTGGAGTTTTCAACGGAAGTAACAACCATTGAGGGTGAGGTGAAAAGTTTTTGCTCATCGTCAGTTTCATTTTCTGTTTTATCAATTTGTGCGATGTAATATGATTACAGGCGTTTCGTAAATTTTATACTTAGTGGCATATATTAAGACAAATACTGTGGATTGAAGACAATAATATAATACAAATATGTTGACATTTATTGCTTCCTGAGTCTCTATAGAGTATAGCTCAATTATTTTAACGTTCAACAATGTTTCAATAGCAAAAATGATTAACTTTTTAAACAAATGTGTTAGCTTTTGATATCGTTGTTGTACATATTTAACTATTGCCATAATAATTTGTATATTTCCATAAAAACCGATAAGCGAGAGCTTTTAACAAAATGGAGGATTGTGAATAATTTCGTCTGTTCAAAGCACGCGAGTCACGCAACTGAATAAAAAAATAATGTATGTTTAGTATTTAAGTTAAACAAAAAAAAAATCAAATCTGGGATATTACCAAATTTTACCAAATGGAAGTTTACTGGATACTGTTCAATATAAAAAAAAATTACAGTTTTTAAGTTCCCCTTGAAACTGAGTTGATTCATTGAAAAGAAAATATTTAAAAAGAAGCTCACTCAATAAAAATTTTTAATTTCGTCTGGGTAAAGTTGAAAAACAGAATTTCAGTCACACTCAACAATTTATGTTCCTTTGCATGAAATCGGAGAAAAAAATATTTTCAAAGCAATTCATTCATTGAATGTTTTCAGATCGCGGCTTGGGTTTTTATATCCCGAACGAAGCTTAGAAAAACATTTAAAGAGAAATTGAACCAATTCAGACTAATAATTGTTATTCCCGCTACTTTATAGTCGATATAAATTTTCTTAATGTCCCAATACCAGACCTATAAATGTCAAAAAAGGGTTAAGCTAATAAATTATTCGACATATGCACTAACACCCAGTATGTCCAATTATGTGTTGCTGACTGACTCTTGCTACTATTTATCGTTTGGTTTGTTGAAATGATAGTTCCACATCCTACACGACACTACATGTTTTCAAATAATCCAAATTATATTCTTTTTTCAACTAAGTATATATTTTGTTTTTCCAGTTAATTCTCAAATCATTGGAATGGAATTTAAAAAATGGCCATTGCAATACTGAGACAGATTAATATGATTTATGAATACCATACATACAATGATTACAAATAAATCTGTTTGACAATGGAAATGAATAAAATAAATGATAAATGCTCTCATCTCTTGCGGGAATCGACCAAAGTACCCACTGAATCGGCTCAGCTTGAGTGGTGTTGGTTCAGCACCACGCGATAAAAGCTTCATTTAGGAACATGCAATTACTGTTCTAGAACTGTCCGGCGTCTGCGCAGTCGAAATTAAACTTGATCGGGCTTTAATAGGATGGTTCTTACACTTAGTTTCGCGATCACCCATTCCATAATAACATTTATTGAGGGCGAGCTTATGGTTCATTCAATAGCCATTTTGGTGTGCGTCATCGATTGTTAATGTCCTAATACATTACATAGCAAGAAATGGAAAATAGGCAGGTCTGTGATTAATCGTAATCAAAATATCACAATAATGAACCGTTAATAGTTATTTACGTAATTGGTGGGATATGGACATTATTACCGCACGCATGTGAAGTTTGCACGACGAGGACGTAGGCCGAGGCGTGAAATCGCATAAGTGCGTTGATAATTCCCATCCCACGTATTACGTACAAAGTTTCATCTACAACTGTTTATTAGTATTATTAACAGCATATCATGAAATTTTATTGAGGAAAACTTCAATCCAACGTATTGTTATGAATATTGACTGCAAACATGAGGTACTGTAGATCATATTTTGTGACCATAGCAGCAAAGGCAAACAAAGCTGCGGAAATAAAATGAATTATAAACAAAAATCTATAAAAATAAGTTAAAGCAAACACAATCTTTTTTCGGTTATTGAAAATGCAGCTTCCTGTGTTATTTTAAATATTTAATTCTGGTATTAGTATTTATCTTGATTCTTATTACCGCACTAGTACGGTAATGTATTCAAAAACGCCCTAGTGCGGTAATATACGTCATTATGACATTGAAAACAGTGTCAAATCGTACCCGTTACATGACAGTTGTAAATAAAATGTATTACGAACGTTAACCTTAATCTTTGACTTTGATTGGTTGATATATAGATTACGCGCATGCGCAACCTATCAATCGGAAGTTCAGAATACCATGAAGGCGTTCCTTTCGTGGCGGTAATGTGTCTTACGTCTTTTCCTACTGTCCCACACAGTTCTCGTCAGGTCTGTACTTTGTTGTTTACGGTCAATTATTATTTATGAAAGGTAAATATTAATCTTATTGTTATATTTATTTAAATAATACAGAAATATGCCCAGATACACGAAAAAACATGAGCAATTTGAGACTTCTCAAGTATTTTCAGTTAGGAAAAAAAGCTGATAATTATTAATGTCATAGCCTTTTTGAATTTGGCTGAATACGATCCTGATGATTTTATTTATCAAATTAAACGCCAGCTATATGTCAAAATAGCAAATAAAATAAACGACATACCCAAATCCCGGATATACGTCATAAACGATGACGCACACCAAAAAGGCTATTGGATATTGTACCATATCAATGCTTAGTTCAATATTGTAGCCTTTGGCTAGATCTTAGCTGTTGGCCAAAGTGTTTATCAACTGTCAGCATGAATTAGCTAACAGTCAAACATTTAGCTATCCTAGCTACCACTATCAAGTGGATGTTAACCATAGAACAATTAAATATCAGAAAGTAGTGTTTCGTGATTCTGACTGTCAACAGTGTCATGATTGCTTGTTCATATTTTATATCATTTCAATTCTGAATAGAGGAGCTTAGTTTAAGATCAGTGTTGCCAACAAATAGTGGTTTTCATGACAATAATGACAGTTGAAGTCAACTATTGAAATCATAAGACTTTTGCAGGGCAGGCGAATATCTACATTGATTTACCGGAACGTAAATCTTGAAATTTGAAATAACGGTTTAGCTGAATTCTCAACACAAGGCCAATAATTCTAGGAACTTCTGGCAGGTCACCATTTCATTTCTGTTATCTGTCACTAGTTATGCCAGATGTCAGTGGAAAAAGTGATTAGAAGAATGGAGATACAACTAACTAGAACTGCTACAAAAATATAATAGAAAGTGGACATGAACGATTGAGCGAATATTAAAAAAAATACATAATTGACATTTGACATAACTAGTGACAGAATAATAAAAACGGAATCGTGAATTGCCAAAAGTTCAGAATTCCGCTAAAACGTTATTTTAAATTTCTAGATTTACGCTTCGGTGGTGTACACATTGTTTCAATAAAGAAATGTTGACGTTCGCAATAATAAGAAACCTGCAAAAGTCTTAAGATGTGATTGGTAGACATTAACTATCATTCTTGTCACAAAAACCACTTTTCGTTGGCCACACTGACCTCAAACTGAACTCCTCTATTACAATGGATTGTAATCGTTCGGGACAAAATCGAAAAGCTTCCATTTTGATTTGTTTATAGTTCGGTCAGCGTCCAATTGGTCTTCAATATTAATTATTGGCTACTTTTATCAATAGTTGTTGCTCTGACTCAGTGAAACTGGGAAACCTTTTTTGTTTCGTGAACATTTTCCAAAACCAACAAAAGCTAACAATTATTCATACACAGACCAAATACAATCGATGAATAAAATCACAACAAAATTGATCAGGCAGCAATTTTTAGAGTAATCCATCGTTTCTTAATTCTGTTGAACGTGCTTAGTCTGGTCGAGAAGTGAGTTTCCATTTTAATCAGTCTCTGAAGTTCAGTATTATATAATATCCCACTGTCAAATTTTGAAGGGGGATGAACCCTTGTCTAGTGACGAAAGTAATGAATATGTCACGTTGAACTTAACCACAAATGAAATTTGACTAGTGAGCAATAAATGGGCCACAACAAACAACCTCTACACTAGTAGTAGAATTATTTATTGTTTTTAAATAAAATTAATGATAATAATCTCACTGAATTAGGCTCTAAGCGTCCACAAACCAATAAAAATATTCCAATCAACAGTCAAAGAGTGCGACCTTAGCCTATTAATGGAATTACCGTCAATATAAGGGTGTCTCCTTTCTAGAAATTTCTGGTGACGCAATTGACGTCGATTCTAAAACACTAGTGTATGTGACCTGATAGTTAATTAAGACGAAGCGATGTAAGGACATTTGATACATCAACATTAGATCAACGGCGTTTTCGACACCTTAATAGAATCACCGAAGATCGATCGTCAGTGTCGAGAAAAAAAATTTAAGATACACCTTAAGAATTTCACTTCGTTGATTGCTGCTGGGAATATTTTCATGCTATTGCCATAAAGATATCTTTTGGGTCCGGTAAAGTTGGCGACCCTTGGTATTTTTCAAGAGTTTTTTTTATTAGAAGTCCCTATTGCTATAATAGTCATTTACGTAATTAGTGGGATATGGACATTATTATCGCACGCATGTGAAGTTTGCACGACGAGGCCTTAGGCCGAGTCGTGTAATCACATAAGTGCGTTAATAATTCCTATCACACGTGTTACGTACAAAATTTTATCTACAACTGTTTATTAGTATTATTAACAGTACCTATAATATAAAATTTGAAAAAAATTTCAATCCAACGTATTTTTAATAATATTGACTGCAAACATAAGGTACTGTGTATCATATTTTATGACCATAGCAACAAAGACAAACAAGGCTGTGAAAAAAAAGTAAATTAGTTATGTCATCAAATTTTCAAAGTTGAATGAACAAAAATCTATAAAAATGAGTTCAAGCGAAGAAAATCTCCTTTCGGAAATTGAAAATGCAGCTTCCAGTGTTATTTTAAATATTTAATTCTGGTATTAATATGTTTCTAGATTCTTATTACCGCACTAGTGCGGTAATGTAATCAAAAACGCACTAGTGCGGTAATATACGTCATTATGACATTAAAAATAGTGTCAAATCGTACCCGTTACATGACAGTTGTATTTTAAGAGATGATGGATGATGCGAGTTTGGAAGAGAAGATTGCAATTAAAAATACTAAAGATTCGCCACAGCGGTGGACAAAATAGCGCTCGACCAAGTAGCACCGCATAAAAATAATTATGCTTCATTATTTTACTACTAATTCAATAAAACAGACTGAAGTGTCGAATTAGCATAATTGAGATTATCATATTTTTCATGAATAATAGTCAAAATGAAACGAGAAATTATTTCACATTGAACGCCAATGAAACAATTAATGTTGTTGAATGTCATTGAAAAAAAATGATGATAATTACTGCAGGTTCTTGCCTAACTAACCAATTAAATTTGGTAGTGAACTAAGCAGTTCGCAGGGCTTCTTATTGATCTTAAGGAAAAAAAATAATTTTAGCAGAACTAAAAAAAACCAATTTTAGGGCGCCACTAATTTTCTCTCCTAAAAGAGAATTAGAAACAAAATTGAATTTAAAGGTTAGTTAGTTAGGTTAATCTGATAATTCACAAAAAACTAAAGAAGACCTTAACATTTTTGTGTAGTAAATAGAACTATCGAAGTAAAAAAAATGTATATAATTACTTTCGTGAAATTATAAAGAAAAAAGGGTTGGTGAACATTAAAAAAAATACTTAGCACACTAAAACTTATATTTGTGAAGATGAAGTCCAGATGAAGTTGTACTTTAACCATTGGAAATTTGAGGCATCTCTTGGGGAACGTTTGTCATCCAAAGGACTGATGTACTCCTAGGAACTTATGGTTGGTACTTAAGGGACTGTAGTAGTCCAGGAGACTGTTTTACTCAGGAAACTGTATGCAGAAAACTGTATCCAGGAAACTGTATTACTCAGGAAACTTCATGTGTCCAAAAATGTTGATGAAAAATTTTTTTATCTCAGGAACTTCTAGGGACTGTAGTAGTCCAAGTGACTAAAACTGGTGTTGAAATTATTAGATGGATTACTGCACATTCTTATTTAAAGATTCTTCAAAATTTTAAATTTCGCGGTAAAACTACATCAAGAATATTGATTTTTGGTCCATTAGTTTATTCCACCACAAATCACAAAAGTGAAATGATTTATTAATTATTCGAGGGAAATATTTTTAGGAAAAATATATACTGTGTGGAAACCACTCATGGAACTAAATTCTTTGTCATTATTTAAAAAAATTATAATAAATGCCAAGACATGTCAATGAATTGAGTTGTGGGTTATGTGAACATAAATTAAAATGTACAGGGTGATTCACGCAAGTATGCCATAGTCGGTGTTGTTTTTTTTAATGAAACACCCTGTACACTTGCATATTTTTGAAATACTTTCAATGAACCGATTCCAACCACAGACATATAAAAAACAATAGACAGAGCTATTCATTCATAAAATACGAAATGTTTATACTCCAACATTGTTATGATCAGGGGCGGTGAAGAGGCAAAGCATATGACCATTGTTGGAATATGGCGGCCGACAGATAAACACCATGGACGGAGAAGTAACGGGGGCGAATGATTGAATAGACTCAATTCGGGAATTTTTTCACAATATTTTAAATTAAAACCTAATAAACAACTGTGCAACAAAAATTAGTATAAATATCAAAATTTGTTACTACTGATAAAAAAATTCAATTTATCTAACTATCACATTGAAATATTTACTGCTCAAAGGAGAATATTACACATTTTCATTTTTTAAAACAACTTCAAAATTGTCAGTAAAAGTAATGTATATTGTAGTTTATATTAATTTTGCTTTTCTAGGTAATACAAATTCTTGTGAGGTTTATGAAATAAAAATAATTACAAAATAATACATATTTATTTTACAAGTAGTTACATCGTCAAAGTTAAGTCATTGATTGCGAAATAAGGAACTGCATCTCTCCTTAACATTTTTGTTCCATTGGTCCTTTGTGTAAAATCATTTCCTTCAAAATGATCAGAACATACTTCTGGCCTCTTTGGTAATTTTTTATCTGGTTGGAATCCAAGTATTTCCATCCAGGTATTTCTTCGAGCTTGGCTTACCGGAAAACTAGAAGAAATCATTGGAAAATTATAGGTACACAACAGTGTATTACTAACTAGGATTTCTGAAGATAATAGTGTTGTAGTAGAGGTATTGTGATATGAGGTAAAACCACCAATAAATTGTAAATTATAGCTAGGAATAAAATTACATAATTCCTAGCACCTATACAAAATGCAACAGCAGCCTATTAGGTACAGTAAGTAGTCCCCTATCAAAGCAAGCCTTACATGAAATTTTTAATAACTCAAAACTCTCAGTCTATCCAAATTCCTGAACTACTACTAATGCTTCCTATAGGTAAGCATCATAGACATTGTTTTTATATATAGGTATGTGCAGCATCTTATGTTTATTTTCTACAATCTGCTTAAATATGTGTAAGTATGTGAGTGGTAATTTCACCCAATTTTCTCCTTATCAGGCCAATTCAGATTGTGTGAAAAGAGCATTCACATACCCGCCTATGACTAACTTATTTACTACAACTTACCAGTGAAAAGATAGGTTAGGGTTCAAATAGTCGATTTTCCGGCACACCACACACGGTCTCAAAATAGTTTAAATTTTTTAACACCTCTGCTTCACTAGTAAATACTAAATTAGGTGAAATACACGCAAATAAATCAAAAACACAATACTCGCCACTTTAAATATCAATGAAATGATATTGGAATATGGCGGCTGCTTGTTGGGGTATTTTGCTAGCGGCGTTGCCGGACTTCTCAAAATTTTAAAATTTTTTTTTCTTTTTTTTTTTTTGAGCAAGATTTTAGTTGATTTGAAATTTAAATTATCCATCATCGGATAGCAAGCTAAGCAAAATTTGATTCTACCCTGTTATAGGAGAGTTAGTCCTCTTCAGGGTTTGAATTGACTGAATTTAAAGGCAAGACTTGACGGTCGCGGCAGGGACAGCTGTGGCACCCAAAGGACGGCCACTTGGCCAATTTCCGCAATGTATCGCTGTTCCGAACGTTGCGAAAATTAAGATGCAGGGAAAAACCACAGAAAACCTGCATCCATCATCCTGGAGGGAATGGAAATAAGGAAAATAAAAATACACATACAAGAATTTTTATTGTGGGATTATTTTCAAAGTAGAGTTTCAGGTATTGAAAATACCCGAAACAATACACTAAAAAGTGCATTTGTTTCGGTGCTCCTCCTAGCTTGGATCGTCGTTTCTTCCTTCGCAGGTTTTTACTTCGCTCCAACTGTTTTCGGTGCACCTTTCTATACACTTTTTCGGCAGAAGTAGGTGTGAGTGAGTGGCGACTGCTCCTTCTTGGTGTCCGGTTGCTTTCTGTACACTTTACTTCCGGTTTTTCATACACTTTTTTGGAGCATTCGCTGTTTGGCGAGTGTGTGTTGTTTATTTGTGTTTTCTTGCGCCTCGTAGCCTGGAACTTCTCGTGGTGTCGTGTCCGTGGTTGCTTTCTATGCACTTTTCATCCGGCTTTCGGTACACTTTTTTGGAGAAGTTCCGCTGTTTCGGCGCGTGTTAGCTGTAAGGAAAAATTATTACTTCGAGGTTAGGAGATTGGCGAGAAGTTGAAATATGCCTTGTTGCCCTGTCCTTGGACAGAACAGTTGTAATTATAGTAGGACGGTATTAGGAGACGAAGCGTCTCGATTACCATCCTACGGGCTGAAGGGATTGCATTCATCAAGATAACGCAAGTTATTTCGAGAATTTTTTGAACTTCCGAAGGGAAGTCAAATGGCATTGGAGGTTTTGGCAATGTTATAGGGGCTGTTTCCTCGGGTTTTGAGGCTGGAGTTTGTCTTTTTGGACATTTAGGGTGGTATGTGGGATGATCACCGCCACAGTTGGTACAGGAAGGCTTGTTGAGTTTGTCACATTTATCGGATTTGTGGTCGTGACTACCACAGTGAGTGCAGGTGTAAAGCTTGGCTTTACATTCTGTTGTGGAATGGCCTAGTTTTGTACATCGAGTACAATATTTTGGGACGGGTGGAAGTGGGTTTGCGTTGGAAATTTCGCAACGATGGTTTAGGCCGTAGAGGAAGATGCCTTTTGACAGTGCTTGTTGTAGCTGTGATTCAGAGTTTGTGATGACTCTGATTAGGGTAGTTGGAGTGTTGGTGGCTTTGGAAATGATTCTCCAGCATTTGAGGAAATTAATTTGAAGATCTTTGAGAAGATCAAAGATTTCTTCATTGGAGATTGTTTTGTCAACTCTGGTAATGACGAAAGAGTGGTTTGGAGGGTTGTTTTTGGCTGAAGGATCTTTTTTGGGGGCAGAAGTTTGGGAGAAGATAGGTAGACAGACGACTTCGTTGTCTCCGATGGCGTTGCGGACTTTTTTCTCCAAAGCTTTGGAACAGATGTCCTTTGGAATTTTAAGGAGGGCTGTGCGATTTGGGTTCGCTTTGAGGTAAGAGATTTGGCCTCTCAGAATTTCGTTTCTGTTCAGAAGGTTGAAAAGTTCCTTCTTAGAGCAGAATTTTGGAGGGTTGTTTCGTATGTTGAGTGTTTGGAATGATGTAGGTGTTTTTTGAGAATGGGACGATTTTGATGAAAAAGTCTGAACTGAGACTTCTTCAATTTGGCGAAGTGATTTTCCGCTGATGGAGGAGGCCTGAGAAGAGCGGGATGAGGTAGTGGACTTGGCTACTTGGGCGCAGGAGCTAGTAGAAGGGCTTTGGGAAAGTTTGTTGAGGACTGCTTCTTTAGTGGTAGAGAGAAGATTCTCAAATTGTTTGATTGAGAGGTTTTTAACTGTATGAGTTGAGGAGAACAAGTCTCGAAATTGGGGCGTATCGAGATATTCGACTACTGATGGTAAATCGATAGGAGTTTCCATCAGGGGGCGTGGCTTGGATTTGGACGTCTTCGAGATTGATGTTGATTTTTCTGAATTTTTTGAGGTTGAAGGGGTGGATGGCAATTGAGGAAATTCCTCATCACTGGCCTTTTTCTTGCGTCGGGTACGACGCATGGTAGCACGGGAGATTTTCACTATTCACTGACTTCTGCACTATTTGTTCACCGGTATAAGTACTTTAATAAAGAGGTTTCTGAAAAGAAACCGTCTCTAAGTGGTCGCTTATCGTAGGTTTACGTCGTGTTAGTTGGCCTAGTCTATTTTCGTAGACAGTTGCAGATAACGGTGTGGACCAGTGACCGTTAATTTAGCTCCTGTCTCTTTGAAAGTAAACCGGTGAAATTTTAAAAGATGAGCGGAATATTATACTATACTACCTTGTATGTAAAATAAAATTTAAGATATTCAAACTCAACAAATAACAAATTTCTACACATATTTACATGCAAAAATATATGTATGCAAAAATATATTCTGTTTGTAGAGAAATATTAAATAATAGTATCAAACATGAAGTATTAAAAGTAATTTTATATTATTCATCTGGAAAACTGGAAAAAATCTAACGGCGTGATGTCTGGCCAACTAGCTGGCCACTCTTAATAGTACCTCTTCGTCCAATCCAGTTATTGAGGAAGATTTCATATAAATAAGTTCTTACCATTAAAGCATAATGGGGTGTTGCCCCGTCTTGCTGGAACCAAACATTTTCATTCGGTAAGCTAGGATCTATTGCGTTGGGATATAAGTTTGCCAACGCAGGAATAACTTCATTTCTGAGCATATTTGAATATTTTTCAGCTGTCAAATTTCCATCTATAAATATAGGACCAATAATATAGTCGCCTATGATACCGGCTCAAACGTTCACCTTTTGAGGGTACTGAGTATGCGTCTCACGCATCCAATTAGGATTCTCTGCTGAACAATATCTACAGTTCTGTCGGCTTACCTCCCCATTCAATGTGAATGTTGATTCGTCAGAAAAAAGAATGCTACCAAGATCTATCTCATTTCTGTTCAGCTTATTCATCAATCTTTCGCAGAAATCCATTCTACGATCTGGATCGTCTTCTGTTAACTCCTGCACAAAAGTTAATTTGTAGGGATGAAGTTATTCTTTATGAAGACATCTTAGAACAGTTGTATGACTAACATTATTTTCACGGGCAATTTGACGTGTACCGATTTAAAACAATCCACATTATTTATCGATTATGTCTAATTATTGTCTTTCTTAGGCATTTTTTAACATCACCGACTATGGCATACCTGCGTGAATCACCCTGTACATTTAAATTTATGTTCACATAACGCACAGGTCAATTCAAAAGTTGACGTGTCTCGGCATTTTTCATAATTTTCTAAAATAATGACATAAAGAATTTTATTCCATAAGTGGTTTTCACACTGTATATACTATTCCACCAAAAATCGAAATTCTAAAAAAAGTTATGGATAAAAATAAAAGCTGGAAGGTTGAACTCAGACAGAATTGAAGACAACTTAAAGGCGGACTCATGCAATGTTCATCAACATTACATTTTCATTATATTATAATTACATTTACACTACAAAAAGCTGATTAATATAGTTTCCCATATTTTAAAAGGTAACTTCTTAAGGATATTTCAACCGTCGCGGTGCTATTTTGTCGAGCGCTAATTTGTCCGACACTGTTTTTGCTCTGCGTTATCTTTGTGCGGAGCTATTTTGATCGCTGCTGTTTTAATCTAGCGCTATTTTGACTGACGCTGTTCTGCTATAGAGCCACTTCAAATAACGTGGGGGAAAAACTTCAGTAGAAAGATAGCCTAATTGCCCATTTCAGCAACCATTTCCTAAGGTTTGGTAATACGTAAAACGGATGAAGCAATTCCTAAATGCAATTTACTTTTCACCAAGCGCTAAGAAATACCTGGAATGATAGGAGAAATCTAATAGTATCTCTCTTAGGTATTACTTCGCGCGTGTGATCTGTAAATTCCTAAATCCGTTAAGGTGTTGTGTTGTACAATTGCGCATGTGTTAAAAGTTCGAAGTAAATCACGAATTAATGAGTAAAAAAAATGTGTAGCTGATTTTATCTATTCAATGTGGCGTATGTAGCGACATTTTTAAGTTAACTCAAATCCTTTAAGATATTCTTGTTAACGCTTGCTTCAACTAGTCAATACCCAGTTTTCAAATAACTATCCAGAAAAATCCATTTAAAATTTTCCAGCTCGAAATCCCGTAGTAGTAGCAGGCTTAGACCCATTGTTGTTTTCTGGCTAATATTGTTGTTGTTGAATGTCCTTCCTTGTAAACCTTCAGGTTGAGCTTGATTTGAAACAACAAAGTGAAAACAAAAATCTCCCCGTTCTGAATTACAAATTATAATCAGAAGTGTAGAGAAGGTATCTCTTATATATTTTTAATCTAACTTAATGCTTTAGTATCCCGTGTATCCGCTGGTTAAATATTCGTGATATATTATCCAAGATAAACGATGTTCTGTAGCAGAAAAGACGAAAATGATGAATAATAATTTACCTTTTTCATGATCAAAATGAAAACGGGATCAAGCGGATTCTTAATACTTTTCGCAATAGATTCACATGAAAATAAATAGGCAGCTTAAGCAAAAATTTCATTCATTAGCTATCGGAAAATTAAGGCTTTGAAAGAAAATGGGAAATGTTAAAAAGTATTTGATGACAGAAAAAATGATTCGAATTTGCTTCAAATACTTCAATCTAATGAGCAGTAAGCTTTTTATATTTAAGTGGAAAGCTATATACTGTTTTCTACGACAAGTTTCTTATTTTGAATATAATTCGATGGCCCAGTTCCATATAGCAACCAGTCCGAATTTTGCAATTTTCAGATTAACACGGAAAGTTCCCATTAAGTGGTTTTCTTAATTTCATACGGCAACAACTCGATATTTTAATATTTTGCCTGTTCTAATCGACATATTTCTTCAATAACCTGTAACAGTTTTATTATTTTTGCCGTTTTATACGGCAAAATTTTATATCACTTTATTTCTCAAAGGTAATAGACCTTCAGTAATACAAAGCAATATATAATAAATCACCTCACAGACAATTTAAAATATACCCATACAACAGAATTTATGGATCAATCAATATGATAGAGAGTTATTGGAAACACGAATTTACTGCCTTGCAGTAATTGTGATGACCTTAAATAAATAGTGCTCGACCTTGAAGCAGACTAAAAATTTGGAGTTATTGAAACATGAGTCTCTATAATGACATTATATTAAGGTAGGTGTCACATATGACACAGATCACCTACACATTGTGACACATAAATATGAAACATGAAATAAAGTCGGGATAGTGCACTGCAGTAATGGCGCACAAATAAGGACAAGCACTAACCTTAATAATGTTTCCCTTATTCAAGACATCAAAGGCGCATGCGTATATGTCACTATAAGGACAGCTTACTGC
>CAJUYH010005860.1:0-21816 GCA_910591685.1 Galerucella tenella
GGGGGGGGGGGGCATTATACCTAATAATAATGTTTGTCTATTATCTAATCAATCATTATTTGTTACAGTTGAGAATTCCTATATTATATTTGGCCACAAAAACAAGTAGAACATCATTTGGTGATATGGCGGAAGATATATTTCAATTCGCACGCGATCGATTTTTTGTCGGCGAAATGGTGGAAGCAAGCTTCACTGAGGACTCTTGGTGTGACTGTCATATACTTCAAGTAATTGAACCCACAGATGCACAATTAAAAGCACATGCTAAAGAGAATTTGAAAGGTGGACAGGAGCGACAATACAGTCCGCCAGCAAAATTATTCCGCTATGAAGTGGAACAATTGGATGGTGGTGACAGTGATGTAAGTCAAATAATGATTGTTGAGTCATCGCAGGTAAAAAGAAAAAAACAACTATATACACGTGAACGAAATAAGATATTTTTACGAATGCTTTGCGAGCAAAATAACAATGGCGTTTGGATTGTGAAAAATACAGTTCAGCAGAAATATGGAATTGCTAAGGTACGCTTTGATACGATATTTGTCGGCGCTATACCAGACTTTACTCCACCACCACGAAAGCCTGTGGTGAAACAGAAACAAGAGACAATAGAGAAATTCCTCACTGGTGATGTGAGCAAACATCGGTCGTTTGAAAAGGCCGATTCCCTTCATAAAATAAACGAGCGAGCAATTCACATAAAGAAATTCCGTAAACCGCGGACTGATGGTAAATTCAAAGAGGAATTAAAAGCAAAGGCGCAAGTAGAGAAAGCAAAACGTAAGGAGGAACGCGATGAGAAACGTGAACGTAAAAGAGAGGAAAAACAAAAACTCGCTGCATTAGCAGCATACGTACGTGAATGGAACAAACCACGTGAAGATCTTGAGTGCGAGGACTTGCGTTCAATTGTCGAAGCCACACGAGTCAAGTGTGAAATTCCAAATGAAAAATTTGGCGATTTTGCAATGATTCTCGAATTCTTACAATTTTTTTCACAAGAATTGGAAGTGTCGACACATTTTCCTAATGGTCTAACGTTTGATGTCTTAGCAAAAGCTATGTTGGCAAAGGAGTCGTCGGGTTCATTTAGTGACTTATTACAATTATTACTGACAAATATTTTCAAACTTCAAGCGGAGGAAGAAGATGAAATTCACGAATCAAATTCTTCCGAAGAGATACGAATTAATTTTGACCATGGCGTGTCATCAATGGCAGAGGCAGTAAAACTTGCAACACGCGCATCTTCATGGTGTCAAACACAATACGGATGTCAACTGTCGGAAATGACTCTGGATCATGTAACATTGAGTGAAATTTTACGACAGCATTTGCTGAGTTCCGGCGGAAGAATTGGCGAAGTTGCATCTAAATGGCGATATTCACAGCGTGGTGGTTACACAAATCACGATGATCCAGCTCTGTTATTACGAATGAATGAACCACGTATTTTACGTGCATTGGCACATCGTAATGTATGTGAATTTGAACTTGATGATAGATTATATGTAACGACATGCCTCATCAATCAACTATTAACATTTGCTTCGATACGTGACGTTATTGAGGAGCGTCACGAGAAATTACATCAAGCACGTCGTGAGCTCAAGTCATTTATGATTGCTGAACAAAAAAAAGAAAAGGAGGAAAAAGAACGTATGAAAGAGCGTGAAAAGGATGGAATTAAGGTGGAGGACACTGAAGAAAAGCCCAAAAAAACACGTGGCAGCCGTGATGAAGAGAAAAAACGTGAGGAGTACGAAACTAGATTGGTTGAGCTGCAACAAGCATCCAGAGATGATCAAATGATGCTTTATTTGGGTTCAGATCGTGCCCATCGACGATATTGGCGGTTTCTCTCTATTCCCGGTTTGTTTGTTGAAAATGACGAGCGATGGCCTGGCACATGTCTGATCGATGGTACACCTTATTTACCCGAGCTTCAAGATAAAGATGCGGCCGATATATATCTTCGTAACAAATTTGAAGATGAATTCAGCGATAAAGAAAATGATGTTAATAAATTGAAAAAATCACCGAAGAAAATTGTGTCGTTTGCTGATAAGAATGGTAGTGTTAAATCAACTAAAATGGATTTAAATAATGTGAGAAAGAGTTTGATGGCATGCACGGGTGATAAAGAGTGTCCGGTCCATTGCATGAGATCCAAAACAAAATGGAGCTTTTATGATTGCAGAGAGGACATTGAATCTGTTATAAACAATTTAAATATACGTGGTATTCGTGAAGGTGAACTTCGTAATAATTTGACTCACGAGATTGATCGTATCAAATCCGTTATTGAAAATTGCCCAAAGCATAAATTAAATCCTGACGCATTTCCAACATGTGCAAAAGATACAAGTAATAAATTGTCGAAAAAGAATAAAATTGAAAATACAAATCTTAATTTCCCATCCAATATGGCAATCAATGAAGTTATGGAGCTCACATTGCGCGATTTTATTCTTGATCTTGAAGACAAACTTAAAGCAGGATGTTTGGGCTCGTTGAAGATTAAAGATCGTGAAGCATGGAGAAATGCCATTAGCAATTATCGTTATGATAAACAGTGTGACAAACTTGTATATGGCCCAAATGAAATTGAAGTTGATATACCGACAAATTTGACTTTAGATAAAATAAAAAATGAAACGAAACATAGTAGTCGACCTGGAACACCAGATTCCGATGTGGGCAGCGGCATTTGTAAAACTTACCGTGACCCCGGAAAATATCTTGGTCCAGCCAATGATGATGAGATACCAATAGATCCACAGCAACAGTTGAGTATTCGCCAAATGTCATGTGCAATTCTGCAATTGTTTCATGCCGTGGAATTAAAGTACCTAAAGAAACCGTTGGGCCACGATGATAAAGATAAAAAACACTCGAATGAAGAAGTGAGAGAAAGATGGGAACAATCTCTAATGACTTCTACAAGTTGGTCGCAACTCTTTCTTCATCTGAATACACTGGAAAACAGTGTCGCATGGGGCAGAAGTGCATTAAATGCACGCTGTCGAATTTGCCGCAAGTGCCGAGATGCGGAGAATATGTTGCTTTGTGACGGTTGCAATAAAGGACAACATTTGTATTGTCTGAAGCCAAAGCTTACATCGGTGCCAGAAGGTGATTGGTTTTGTACTATATGCAAACCTCGTGAAGCTAAACCAAAAGAAAAAACGAAGAAGATGCGAAAAAAATTTGAGGATGAAGACGAGGAGGAAGCGGTAGTCATGACTAAAGAAACACGTAAGAGCCGCTCAAGACGTGTGACTGATAGTGATGAGGAAGTTGACGACGAAGATGCAAATAGTGGAGATGAGGAAGTGGATTATCCACCTAAGTCGTAAGCATTCATATATTTTCACGGATTAATAATATTAATTCGTTGATGTTATTTTTTTTTTGTTAATTCATTTTTAGATTGAAGAATAAAGAGACGTGCTCGGTTTGTGGCAGTTCTGGGAGTTTAGTAGCATGCGACACGTGCCCAAAACTTTTCCACTTAGATTGTGTGGATCCACCACTATCGCGTGCGCCACGAGGAAGATGGTCATGTCATGAGTGCAAAAATGTTCGAAAGAATGGAACAAGATACGGTATGCAAAATAATCATTGATTTTATAAAACAATTCGAGCTCATTTACTCATAAATGATAATTGATAAATGAACTATGTCATTCCGAAATTAATTGGAAATTATAGATAAAAACAATTGTTGGATAATACGAAATTTTTAACTTGAAACAATTAAAAAAACGAAAATGAAGAGAAAAAAAATGAAAAAAAAATGAAAAAAAAAATGAGACTGACAGGCTTAGCTTTGGGTATGTTCTTAGCGCAATGTCGCGAGAGAAACAGGAACACGGAGCGTTTGTGCGCGGCAGCTGCACGATCCCGCATCCACGATTTTGTCAAGAGTCTTCTGCGTAATGAATCTGCCGATTGGGATGGTCTGTATTGAATATCCCAACGTTGCACTTGCAAGCACGGTCATATAAATACTCCCCCCCCCCCCATGCTCTCTATCGACAGAGCAGGACATCACGAACTTATAAATAATTTAACAAAATTAAGATTAGCGTGTTGTATTTTATCATTTCACTTTATTTGGCTCTGTTGACAATCAATTCTTGTTTCAAATCATAATTCTCATGGCGAACATATAATTATTTATTTTGAGTAGAATAGAAGTAGAGGAATAGATTATTGAGTTCTATAAATCATTTTTATTTTCTCTAGGTGTACAAATTTTTTTTGATATTCATACTCTGTTATATACAATTAATATTTCATTCATTTATACTGCTTAAAACCATTCGCTTGAAACTATTAATAGCTCTATTGTTAATTCATTTAAGCCACAAATGAAATGAATTCGTGTGTATATGTTTGTATTTATGTGTGTGTGTGTTTGTGTAAATGAGTGTGTTTCTGTAGCAGACAGCAATACATCCGAGGAGACTGAACCAAGGCAGACACGGCGGGCAACAAAACGCGCCGCTGCAGTTCAAGACAAAACACTTCACGAACTTCTTGCTGATGTGATGCATCACCGAGATTCATGGCCATTTCTTTCACCAGTCACCACTGATGAAGTCCCGGATTATCATCAATACATAAAGAAACCCATGGATTTTGGCACGATAAAACGGAAACTCGATGGGGGATTATATGAAAACAATAAACAACTGTTTTTCGCTGATTGTCTTCTCATTTTTGATAATTGTCACACGTATAACAAGGATCACAGCTCTGTTTACAAGTGAGTATAAACTAATTGGATAAATGAGGAAATCTATAGGTTCGGATGCCAGAGATTACTCGTGGATGACTAATGATGACTGTGTTTTTCTTTTATATTTTATTTCTTTTGTTATTAACAGGATTATTGAATATGCAATCTTCATTGTTATAAATTTAACAAAATTTCAAATTATATATTCGAATAATTATTATGCATGAATTGTCTATGCACTTATATTCATGTGGATTTATGATATATAAATATGGTTGCATGTATAAGTGATTGAATGTCTGAATGTGGAAGAGATATTTTTATTGGATGGAAAATGATGGAATTATTATAATAATTTAGTTAGCATATAGATATCAGTTCCATTTTGCTTGTTGTTGTTGTTGAGGGTGATTACAACAAACGCAATGAAAGTGCTCGTTTAGATAAAATATATTAAATAATCTTTGGCCTCCGAACGCGCAATGAATACCACGCGCAATGTTTACAGCTATGCCTTCCTGAAAATAGCTTTGTTTTCAGGGCTGGCATGAGATTATCAAAGCACTTTGAAAAAAAATGCCGTGAGATGGGATTTAATTATGATGAGGAAATACTTCGACAACCACCAACGAAAAAAACCAAAATGGAGAGTGAAAGTGAGCATCAACACGACAATGCGTTGGATGCATTGACTGAAAATGGAGAAGTTGGGCAATCAAAATACAATGGAAGCAGATAAAATTAAGAGTGAACGCGAAGCAACATGTACAACAGATGAAGAAAGTGAAAGAGAGGGAGAGAGAGAGATAACTGTGTAATATTTTTTCAATTCAAAAGGATATCACATAGTGAAGATGTACCTTTATTTTTATTGTAAGATAAAACAATCGTGTTATACAGTCTGCGTATGAAAAATTCTCGGTTATATTTTATTAACGGAAGCCGATTCATCGTTGCTCTTAACATATTTTAATGTTCTTATATTTTATTCCGAACATTAAGAAAGACATTTTTTAATACTCTCTTTGAGCGTGAACTTACGACAATGTGCACGCAGTATTATGAGCCGCACTTTGAGTGTGGAATATTAGTGGATACTCGATAAAATGGAATGGTGAGAAAAAAAGAAAAGAGCCGGACTGAAGCCAGTACAAGCGAAAAATTCAACGAATGATAAATTATGTTTAGTTTTTCTGTTAATTTGGTCATTGTATTTTTTTCGCTAGCATTGTCACGGTATGCGTATTATTTGCATAATTAACTATTTATTATTTTTAATTAGTACCACGAATAATCATAATTTTTGTTTTTAAAGAATGAGCTACGAGAACTTTGGGGGAAGCGAGAGCGGGAGGGAGAAAGACAGAGGAAAAATGGAAGAAGTTGTTGGGTTTCATGAATTTAGTAAAATAACATTTGGGAGACATGACGTTTTTCGCCTTTTTAATTATTCATTCACTCACTCATCCAATTAATCAATCAATTCGATCGAGAGCTCATTTATCGTACTTATAAATTATTGGCCGCCTTGATCATTTTTAGAGTGAATTTGCAATATCTTCGCAACAAATTAAAATTATAGGCTGGACCTACCGAAATTCTAGGATACAAAGCAAAATTAAATGTTTATTGCCCATAGAATTGTTTAGCAGTTACTATATGACAATTCTCTGTAAGACTTCACGTTTGATACAATTAATATGGTAATAAATGGCTAAAGTATGACATTTTAATTTGATCGCACTGTTTGTAATCTGCATTTAATTCAAATCAATTCAACTTTATTACAATTTTTTTTATATTACCAACAATTGACTCATTACAGTCAGTTAGTTTATGATATGACTGCAACGCGTGCGTTCAATTTGCATCGTTACAATCATGTACTCTATATTCTACATAGTTGTTGATACTGATAGAATACAATTTAATGATGTACTTCCAATTGTTTCCTTCTAATATCACGCCATTTTTCCACATTTTCAGGCGAATTAACTGAAAAACAATTAGTATGTTTATAAAAATGCCAAAAATCATTCAACCAACATTAACTTTTTATTGAAAAACTCACCCATCCTAGTGATTTTCCAAAATATTGGAGCCGTAACAGCGATACCAGCCAACCAATACTTGGGGAACCAAGCAAACTTATAATAGAATTTATATGGGAAAAAGAATAATTTCGCTGTGGCAGTATATGGAAACTTCATCATTCGCTCCTTCGGCACAGTATCAGCCATTGTATCTGAAATTAAAATATCAATGACATGAGAGTTACATAAAAAAAATTTAATCAATTGTTTGGTTATTGATTTGTAACGACAAATGAAAAATATGCAATATGATGAGTGATTTTCTACAAAATGGATATAATAATATATAACTATAAGTTATTGATGGAATAAAAAATTTATTGGCTTACATTTTTTTCTCACAACTGATTTATTCTAAAAAAGACAGAATTGCTATGGACTTTCAGCTATTGCACAGTCAATTTTCTATTACAGGTTACATAAAGTTAATTTCCGGTAATATTATCGATATCTCGCAAGCGAGAAACGATATTTAATGAAATACATATAGGCATCCATACATATGTGCATGCATAGTGTAGCGACTGTATTATCATATCAGGTTGATAATGTAGTGATTAATGTTGACATGTTTTCTAAGTCCATTGAAGAATCACCATACAATTGATGTGCTGCCATGGCGGATACCGCGCTGTATTATATACATAATTAATTAATTCTCTGGTCATAGGGCAATCTTAGTTGTTTCATTATGAAGCAAAATATCATGGTGACAAAAAAGGCGCCAAATGTGAGTTGTTCTTCAGAGATCGCAGCAGAGGGAGTCAATGCATTTGAAGACTTGTGATAAATTTAGTTTTGTCTCTCTGTAGTAACGTAAAAATAATAGAGACAGTAGAGACCACTGGGGTGACATGCTTTCTGTTAATGCTTTCCTTGTTAAAAAAATGTGTCTCATTTGCACCGGCTGTGATTGGTCAGATCACGATTTCTGGTGAAAAATGTAGCCAATAATAGAATTTCTTATAGTCCCTGCTATTCGTTGCCAATAGTATAAACACAAATTGTAAACACCTACTTTATCAATGACTGAAGGGTTGATGTTTTATCATCAATAAATAAATTTCAATGTAAAAATATTTTGTATATTTTCGGAACGATGAAGAAATGTCGCGAATCTATAACAGTAATTAACAGAATTCCACACATTTCATTACAAATTCACTACGAACATTCAGTATAATATATATTATATGTAGCCATAACTATTGATATAAAAAATTGTTTGACGCACACAGACTTTGACCAACACTCAAACTCAACAACATCTAGTATGTAAGATATTTTAGTTTATTTTATGCAATAAGAATTTTTTGTTTCTATTTTTTATATCACATTTACATAATACAAGAAAAGTACGTATTCACAGGAAATAATATAATGAAAGGTAAAGTTAATTTTTTTTCTCCTTCGTCTCTTGAAGGAATGTCATTGTCGTACATTTTCGCAATTTATATTCTCTCTTTAATTCGTAAAAGTATTCCATACTTCTTCGGTGGTAACTACAATTACATTAATATCACAATCGCTTAACGTCTGTCATTATAAATATATCTATTTATATAGTGGATTCATTGTAAAACAAATAATAACTGCTCGAAAATTGATTGGTGGAATAGGAATCAATTCCATGAAATAACAATTATTATTATTATTGATTGTACATACTACATTATGATTTTTAGTTGAAAAAATATTTTATGTGTAAAACGGCAAACACAACCAAGAAATTCAATATGATGAATATATGTGTTTGCGGCATATAAATGCACTTTACATGCTTCAAATGAACGGATCCCAATCTGATGCTTTAGGACTGGAAAAATCATACCAGCGAAGCAGCGATAAGAAATCAAATATTATATATTTAATTTCTTTCAACATTTTTTCGGACAATAATGATGAGTAAAAATTTATTTATAGAAGACTATTAAAGTGCTATAAAACATTATATCACCTATCCTTCCATTATAATTAAGAACCGCGTCTATACAATAAATACATTTTTATAATAACATACAATGTAATTGAAACAAGTGAGAATTTTTTCATTTTTAAAATGAACTCTATGATTTGACAGAGGAAATAAAATATTAGGAGGCATCTAAAGTCGCTAAAAATTATTTGTCATTTACTGACACCATTACAGATTCACAAATTTCATATCTAACATTATATTGAGGTTGGTTAGTATTGTTTCGAACGAATACATCGCTGTCCTACAGCCAACTGATTCTGAACATCAATTCCCAGTGATGGTAATTATTTCGGGAAATACAACTGTTCATTCCACAGATAATGTAGATATATAATGCGACCAAACCGAGGGTGTAGTAAGATCTCAGGTAGAGGGTTTTGTTCATTGGCGTTGACAACGGACTTGTGCAAGATAGAAAATGAACTGTGCAAAACTCCAAAGTGCCAGCAGCCCACTGGTACCATCACTATCACACAATCCTTCTCTGTTGCACACAACCACTTCCTTATAATCATAATAGCACCTCTCGTGGCAAAACATCAGACTAAACTGTTTAAAAATAATTGCGCAGCGCCGCGCAACGGTCATTTCAAAAGCGACTGTCGTTGTTTCCTGATGATCCGTACATAAATGTTGTGATTATTTTCATTGTGAAGAGAAGATTTAACGTTTTATTTTGATATTGAACGTTAATTAAATATAAAAGTTAAGGGCAACGGGATCACCATGTCCCCGAGAAAAACTCGAAAAGGTATTTCAATAATATTTGAAAATAATTAAACTGGAAAAAATATGTAAAATTACTGAACGGAATGCGCGTGCACGTCGTGTATGTGTTAACATTTGGGCGGGCTAACCAACCAAACATGGCGTCGATTTTGGCGGTTTGCATGAAATTTCTCCATCCGATATATCTATATATACTTATTAATGGAGCTTTTATTCCCATAATTCATGATTTATCATTCACCCGAATAAATACGTGCTACGTTGCGAGAAATGTTCGTTCTTATTTCATTGAAATAGCACACAGTTCACTGAAAGGATCCATATTGTCAAACTGTTGCACATAAAAAACATTGTCGTCATCGAATTTTAATGTCTTTACAACAATAGAATTGAATAATATGAATGATACCCGATGTAATCTTTTAATAATGCTGAAATACTTTTTTTTTCGGTGTAATGTATTTCATTATTATTATTTTTTGGTTTTCTACTGAGAATGGTTTTTTGTTTTCGGCTTTCAGGTGTCAAAAGAGAGACTTCTGATGTGTCATTGCAAGATCAGGATGTCAGCAAGATACCAAATACACCTGATACAACTCGACCTACATTGAGAACACGTCGCCAATTGAGACAAAAAGCATCTAGCGACTCAGATGTTGAACAATCGCCACAATTGAATGAATCAAAACGAACAACTCGAAGAGGTAAAGGTAGAAAGACTGTTGACACCACGGACGATACGTCTATGAACGTCACTATGACTATGACGAGTACGCGTAAAAGAACGCGAAAAGTTAAAGAAATCAGTGGACTAGCTGAGGAAACAGTAATTGCTGTTGATGGTAACGAGACACAAGAGCCAGAATCTGCGGCAAAGCCAAAAGTCAATCGCAATCGTAAGAAAGGCACAGAAAAAAAAGTTGACGCTACAGTTCATCATTTGGACAGCACAGAAAATCTACCGAATGACCAAAGTATCATCGTCCATGACGACATTTCAAAATCTTTATCAAACGAAAAGAATGATCGCGATATTGCATCACATGAAAATGATGAAGTTGCAATTTCATCGAAAAAGACTGTCAGAAAAGTGGGTAGATCACCGAGTATTTCGCGATTCCTCCAGCCAAGAAGTTGCAATACTAATTCATCAGATTCCATAGTGACACCGGAATGCAGTCCATTAACCATCAATTTAACTCCTCATCGAGCTACGAAGACCCCGCGAAAATCGCCAATTAACATTGGATCACCAAAGACACATGCGTTGAGTCCGCAACGATTGTCGAAAACTCCTAGAAAATTACCAGTATCTGTTGATTCTCCAATGTCTTTTGACAAATCGTCCGTCAATGAAATTATCAAAAGCTCGCCAACTCATGAGACCAACAATAAATCACAAGCAAATTCACCGAAAAACAATACTTCTATTCGCTCATCGAATCGAAAAGCTTCAAAATCTCCAAAAATTGTTCTACGAACACCAAAGTCAAAAAGTTCACGTGTAACATCAACAAAGCTAAAAAAATCGCCCAATCTGAAAAAGAGTTTGCATCATTCTGTCAACTTGTCGCGTATTTCATCACCGAGAACAATGACTTCACCAATGATAAAGAATACAGACAAAACAACAAAATCACCATTGTTGGTGCTCGATAGAATTTCACCATCAACTATAGTGTCAGCGGGTGTAAATTTAGTAACTCCAATAATAACGCCTAATGCACGGAAGAAGTTGGTTGGCCTTGTGGAAAGTCCCAAAAGGCAAAAGTCCACAGTGAAAAAACGTTCGCCAATCAAAGATTCGGAAACGCCGTTGCGAGCTGTACCAACACCCAAAATTACTAATATAAAAGAAACACGGAATGAATCGGACATTGTTTCAACGAATAGTACACCACTTGTTTCATTGACAACCAAAACAAAATCAGCACTGACATCATCAACGCCGAGAGAAATAATACGACGACCATTAAATCTTTCACCAGGTATTGGCACGTCGTCTACAGTGTCTGGCGCACCATTAAGTGTTGAGACGTTCTATGGAGCATCACGAAAAACTTCAACGCACATTTATAATGATGAAAAAAATTTTAGAATCGAGGATGAATCAAATGTGTTATTTACTGATGATGACTCATCATTGTTTGAAATCAGTGGTATAAATGCTGTGGAAAATTCAAAGAATGATATAACACTGGTTAGCAATAATAATAGAGATGTGACAACATCAGAGGAAGTAGAAAAAAGAAATAATGATGATACATATGAACTTGCAGAGCCAGTAACTCCAAGATTGAAACACCAAAATAAAACTGACAACGATACTTATGAATTGGATGAACCAAAAACACCAGCATTACGAAAAAGACGCAGTTTAGTTGAGACAAATTTGAGTGTGACTGAAAATAGTATTAAGCAAATATCAACTAAACGAGTTTGTCGTGTGCGATTTGCCAGTCCATCTTTGAATTCATCCAATAAAGTCGGGTCAAAGCATCCAATTCCAACGAGATTGAGTACACCTGCAAATAAAGGATTGCGAAAAAGAACAATGGTGGGTCACGTGAATAATCCAAATGTGAGTAATGTTGAATCGCCTATATATGGGAAACGGCTGAGAAGACGATCAAATTCGTTAACTGATTTGCGCGTAGAAACACCAACGGTGTCGGGGATAAAAAAAAGATCATTGTCAGTCGTTAATATGAGCAATAGATCATCGCACAAAAGTTTACAGGACGAGTCTATGCGTAGATTGAGTAGACCAAAATTGTCGATGACTGGCGATAAGAAAGATGAGATGAAGCCAATATCTGCGAGAAAAGCACCCAATTTCGCTCAAATACATCAAAAAAAGTTTGCGAAGATGGAGTCACTTGTTGATGCGAAAAAACGAGTGGAAGAGCGTCATAATGCTCTGATAAATAATGTGGCGTCGACACCAAGTACATCAAAAACAATGGTGAATTCAGCGCTAAAAATTAATGCGATAAAAGTAACACCATCCGATAAAACCAATGGCGCTTTCAACAGATTTGGTTACAGAATACGGAAGGAAGAGGCCACGAAGATAATTAACAAACAGCCAGCGTCAAAGAGAATGTATATAAATTTGTTTACCAAACATTTCAACAATGTTTCCTTATACTTGATGAATTTATTAATTTTAAATTTCTCTTTTTGTTTTTAGCAATGAGAAGCAAGTCGAGAAGCGAATGGCGCTAAAAGGAGTGCGTTCAAATCGCCGATTTGAATTGCAAATGCAAATGCGAAATAAAAATCTATGAGGGATTCATTTCGTTTTATACAGAATAAATTTATTTTTACGATATATCCATACATTTATTGTACAGATCAATAAGCAGATATCGTAGCCTAGTTCTGGATTGCCATTTATTAATATGATTTTCTTTTTTTTTTATTTTTATTCTTTAATGACTCCAGTTATTTATAGTCCTTATTTCTCAAAAAAATCAATACATTTTATTGTTTTTTTCTGAGATATATTACACCATATTATAATTATATATTACATGAACACCAGAGGGATACAAAAATCATGGTTTAACCTGAAATATGCTTCGGTGATTACATATAATTCACAACACTTAACATTGTCATTGTAGATTAAATCAAACAATGGTGGTCACTAAATAAATATTCGATGTAAATTGTACAAATTTAGTGAAGGGGATTTTCGCGAACAATACGCGCAATGTTACGCAAATTATCTGGTGTAAAGAGACTGGTTGCGGCAAATAATATTTTTTATATAAGTCCATTACGATATCGCGAAACAAATCATTATGTAAACTTGTTGCGGATTCTTCAAAATGAAATGAAAAATTCTATAAAGAAACTTTAGTCTTCATCCAATAAAATATATCTTTTATTCAATCATTCGCATGATTCCCGCGCAGAATTTTTAGAAGAGCCATCTGCTGGTAATAGTACACAGTATCCACAAAAAAAAAATGGGAAATGGTTTTCTGTCTAATGTCCTTCTACTTGTGCGAAAAGTGTAACAGCCGCACATCTGTCACAACAATGCACTGATAATAACAATTCAAACTCGGGCTAATTTGTGTTATCACTTAATCATCTGAATGATAAAAACAAATATAGTGACATATTTTCAATTGAATAACAAGACAAAATGGAATTCTCTGATCTTATACTTGTACCAAAAGTAGACGGTGTTGTTTTAACAGAAAAAACGAATGAGAAACAATTGAGCTTAGAGGGAACATTGTGTCTGAGTGGTCATACACTTCTTATCTCATCGAGACAAGAATTGAGAAACGAACTCTGGTTATTATATCGTAATATTGACGTGATTGAGAAAAAAACTAACAATCAAATTCCAGGCGGTAGCATAATATTAAAATGCAAAGACTTTAGAATTCTGCAGCTTGATATTGCTTCAACAGATGATTTGGCGAACGTAACTTTATCACTGGAAAAACTCTCATCACTTGGTATCAATTAATCCAATAATTAAAACACTTCTTTTGCTAACTTGCAATTTTACTCATTAAAATCCATCAAGTATTATTCACTTTCATTTCTCTTCTTTAGATCAATCATCACAATATCCATTCTTTTATCGACCCCAATCATTGAATCATTATAAAGATGAAGATGAAGACGGATGGAGTTCATACACACCCGTTTCCGAATGGTCACGATTATTGGGATCGTATGGCGACGAATGGCGAATAAGTTATCTTAATCGTGATTACAGAATATGTAATTCCTATCCATCATCAATAATTGTACCGCGTCTTATTGATGATAAAATAATCGTATCATCAGCTGCATTTAGAGACGGTGGTAGGTTCCCAATTCTATGTTATCGTCACGAGGGAGGGGTAAGAAAAATCCTATTATAACAATATATAAAAAGATGAAAAGCAAATATTTAATTTAATCGAATTGAATTAATTAACTATAATTTGGAATTTTTAGAGTATATTGTTCAGAAGTGGCCAACCAATGTGCGGTGCGATTGGCAAAAGGTGCAAAGAAGACGAGAGATTATTAAATATTGTTCTCGGTGCTGGAAGACGCGGGTTTGCAATTCTAGTATATCGACCAATAGCTCGTTTACTTAATATATCAAATAACCCTATACAAAGTTGTTTTTCATTATTAATTTAGATATATAGTAGATACGAGATCATCAAATCAAGCGCAAAGTGCACGTGCACGTGGCGGTGGTACAGAAATAGATTCGGCATATCCACAATGGCGAAAAGTATTCAAAAGTGTTCCACGATTAGCGGAGTTGGCTGAGAGTCTTTGTAAATTAATAGAGGCGTGTAATGATACATCGTGTTCAACTAGTCAATGGTTATCGCGACTAGAAAATAGTGGTTGGCTGACAATTGTACAGAGTGCATTGAATGCCGCCTGTGTCGTTGCTCAATGTCTACATCAAGAGCTCGCAGCTGTACTTGTTCATGGTATCATTGAATTGTATATTCATTCGTAGAATGTATTGGCAATCGATCACAATGAAATGATTATTTTGAATCGTTTTTAGGTGGGAGTGGTCGTGATTCAACGCTTATTGTCACAAGTTTGGCTCAAGTTATTTTAAATCCTGATTGTCGAACTATTCATGGTCTTCAAGCACTTCTTGAACGCGAATGGCTTCAAGCAGGTCATCCATTTTTTACACGTACACGTCACGGAGTTTATTACAATCAGTCTCATACGCAACATTACGCTCCAACATTTCTTCTCTTTCTCGACTGTCTGTATCAGTTGCATTATCAATTTCAATTTAGCTTTGAATACACCACTGATATGCTTAGCGAGCTCTTCAAGCATATTTATTGCTCTGAGTATGGCACATTTTTAGGTTAGCATTATGAATTACCATTTTAATACGGTTGATTGACCATATGTGTTAAAATAATAAATTGATATCTATCCATTTGCTTTGTCAATTTCAGGTGATTGCGAAGCTGAGCGAATCAGTTTACAACTCGCCCAACGAACTTATAGTTTATGGTCATATATGAATAAATCTGAGTCAATGGGAAATTGGTTGAATCCATTATACGAACCTAATCCAGGTGTAATTTGGCCAAGTGTTGCGCCAATCAGTATTCGATTATGGAAGGAATTGTATTTGGCCCACACATCAGCGCATTCATGGAATGATTTTATTCCATGCGTTAATCAAATTAAAAACAATTATTGCGCCGTTAAAAAAGTGGCATACCAATTGACAACACAATTACGTCGAGCACTGGATAATATTGCCAATAGTCCAAATACATGTTGTGAACCGGATAATGAACAGGAGCAAATGTTACCAAATCTAACGCAATTGAAACTTGAATCTTAGAAAATATACACTATATATATATATATATATATATATATATATGATTACGAAATGATTTTAATATGTACAAATCTGGTAGGTTATCGAAGGAATGTCAATATCGTAAATACATTTATGTCATGTAAATTATAATAAGTATAATTATTAAACATGTGACTACCATGCCGCTAACTAATATAAAACCATCTTGGCGTGCGCGATGTTCAATTAATCGCATTGTTGTATTGGAAAGACCTAAAGTATTGCCAATATCAATCAAGCGTTTGTGTGCACCTTTCAATGTCATTCTTTGTGATCGTAAATTGTCCAAAATGCCGGAACCATGTTGGAGAAGATTGTCAATACCACTATTTGCATTTGTCATTTGATTGTGATGTTGCATTGTATGATCAATCATTATATCTATGTGATCATTTGTTGTGAATTGACGTGATAATAAATCTTGGCGTTCGGCTTCCTCTTGTTGCCGGCGAATTTGTTGACTTTTCCATCCACTCAATGCTGCATTTAAATGACGACTGTCATACTTTAGCTGATCCACGCGCATTTTAGCGTTTTGACGCTGTGATATTGGACCCTTCAAGCACAACACGTCTAATCGGTCACAATTGCTGCAAATGAAAAAAATTTATGCCATGACAATATAATATTTTAACGAATAAAGATATATTTAATGTACCGTGAGCTTGTGGCGAATACTTGCCTATTTATTAAACTTATTTTAGCGAGTATGTTACTCTCGATCGAGTTCATTTCCAGGTTAGACGGACGTCTATCGAGTTGGGTGAAAAGATGCTGGGTTTCTTGCACCAATTTATTTGTTTGGTGATATAAAGTCTCCATGATTAAATTTTTTTTCCCTTTTAAAAATTTTAAAATAAAAATAATTGCAGTCCGTCGCTAGTATTCACGTTAAAATTTATAAATCTTCTGACACAACTGACGTGTAATGTGACGCACATATTGAATGAAAAATTGAAAATAATAATTCCGAGTCAAGCGCCATCCTGTGGAATACACATATTTATTCTGTTTAACACAAACAACATCGTTGTATACATACGCTCCGAGCTTGGTTATATATAAGAGAACTTTTATTTAATGTGTACTTGTCTATTGAGTATTTGTTATCAGATAGTGAAAAAATAACGATGGATATCGGTGAACTATTGTCGTACAAAGTAAGTTGTATTTGAAAATCCTTAATTAATACTCTAACCACACAATTTTTATATTATAATGGATACATAGCCTCCAAATACACCGAAACGTCCAGTACCAGGCGATGAAGACGACGATGATGATTGGGATAATTCAAAACGAATGAAGAAAGTTATTAAAACACCATATCATCCACGGCAACGATATACACGCGAAATTGAATCAACACCGATACGAACCAGTGGTGAAACTCCAACACCGATTCGAACATCATCATCCGCATCATCACTAGCTAATGATGTTATAGAGCCAGAATTAACTGAAAAAGAAAAAGCAGATATTTTGAAATATGTAGAGACAGAAGCGGCAGAGGTTGAAACATTGGACGATGCCACTTTGAAGCGAATGGTGCTTTTATTCGAAAAACGAGCATTGAGGAATCAAGAAATGAGAGTTAAATTCCCGGATCAGCCGGAAAAGTGACGATATTATTCTCTAAATAATAAAAAAACATGCACAATAGATGAGAAAATATTACATATAATTGTATTATACGTTTTAGATTTATGGAATCGGAGGTGGAATTACACGAAACACTTCAAGAACTTCATGTTGTAGCTACCAATCCTGATTTATATCCATTAATGGTGGAGTTGGGTGCAGTTCCATCATTACTTGAATTATTGGCACATGAAAATACTGATATTGCCGTAGGCGTTGTTGATTTGCTCCAAGAGTTAACAGACGTTGACATTTTGCATGAGAGTCAAGATGGTGCTGATATATTGATTGATTCTCTTTTGGAGCAACAAGTTTGTGCATTGTTAGTTCAGAACCTTGATAGACTCGATGAAGCGGTAAAAGAGGAGAGCGACGGTGTATTTAATACGCTTGGTAATATTTTTTTTATTAAGCTTATAAATGTCGCACAATGATATTTTTCCCTACGTTTATAAGACTCATATTACGGATCGTTGATCCGTCAGAATCCAGTAATTATTTATAAAAATTATTGAATTAGATGTGGGAATATTCGCCATTGAAGTTGAGAAAGCCAATTTCAACTCTATGGGATTATTTTAATGTTCTAATTCAAGTATAATATTAAAGAGACAATTTGACATATTCAAATATTCACATAAAAACATAGTGAATTATTGTTTGCAGCTATTTTTGAGAATCTTTTGGAATTTAGAACAGAATTATGTGTGGAAGGTGGTAAACAAGGATTAATGCAGTGGTTATTACGTCGTATTAAAGCAAAAATGCCATTTGATGCCAATAAATTATATGCTAGTGAACTTTTATCAATACTGTTGCAACAAACTCCTGAAAATAGATTACTTCTTGGTGATTTGGATGGAATTGATGTATTACTACAGCAGCTGGCGTATTACAAACGACACGATCCACAATCGGCAGAGGAGCAAGAGATGATGGAAAATTTATTTAATGTTTTATGCTCGAGTTTAATGGCGACCGTTAACAGAGATCGATTTTTGCGTGGCGAAGGTTTGCAATTGATGAATTTGATGTTGCGGGAAAAAAAAATATCACGCAATGGCTCATTAAAAGTATTGGATCATGCGATGAATGGGCCCGATGGTAAAGATAATTGTAGTAAATTCGTGGATATACTTGGGCTTCGTACAATATTTCCATTGTTTATGAAAACGCCAACGAAGAATCGCAAAAAAATGTTTACTGCCGAAGAACATGAAGAACATGTTGTTTCAATAATTGCCAGCATGTTGAGAAATTGTAAAGGCCAACAGCGTCAGCGATTGCTCAGCAAATTTACCGAAAATGACTATGAAAAAGTTGATCGTCTTATGGAATTGCACTTTAAGTATTTGGAGAAAGTCGAAGATGTAGAAAATAATGTCAAGGTCAGTAGATTTTAATTATTTGCAGTATACATTGACTGTATACAGTGTGGGCGATTGGCGAAAATGATCAATTTATAATGCTATAATTTTCATAGGATGACGATGATGAAGAGGAGTCTTATTTGAAACGACTTGACGGTGGATTATTCATATTACAGTTAATTGATTATGTATTGTTGGAAGCGTGCGCTGGATGTCCGCCAGCTGTAAAGCAACGTGTCACAAGAATATTGGCACAACGAAGGGCGTCACTCAAAACAATAAGACATATCATGCGTGGTTAGTACACTATCTTTATCACAATTTAATTTTTCGCAGTGTAACATTCAATTTCGACTCATTTTGCATTTTTTAATTGTAGAGTATGCTGGGAATTTGGGCGATGCGGGAGATTTAGAATGGAGAGAATTGGAGCAACAACACATATTGCAATTGATTGACAAATTTTAAATATAATTGCACATTTTCTTTTGATATATAAATATGTATAGGAATAAAGAAAAAGACAAGAAAAACCAAAAATTGCGTGCACTAATGTTGAGATAGTATTATTGTTAACTCTCGGTTACGTAACAATGATACGAAAAATCTTACCTTGGCTAACCTCGACATCTTTAGATTCCCTGAATTGGGAAAATTCTCCCCCGCTGTTTATTGGTTGAATGTATCATTTCGAAAGGGAATAAGCTGTAAAGTTGAAACATTCGTAATTAGTATATACCGAAATTTTAGAAAGTGGGAGATTGCTTCAATGAATCTGACTTTTAAATTGGCCGTAAATAAAATTCAGATATATCTCGAATGAATAATCTAAATGATTTGTTAATATGATGAAAAGTACGTGGCAAGTCAATTATATATACTTGGCGAAATTTTTGTTTTATTGATGTTACCATGTCAGAAAATCATAAGTGGCGCGCGTATTTAGTCCAACCAATCGTGAAGCTTGGCATACATCAGTTCGCAGTGTCGTATGTACTAGTTCAACTACTCGACGACAACTTCTCTCGAATCTTACAAATTCTCTCTCTCTGTCTCTCTCTCTATTATACATATATATACAATTATATCTACCGTATATGCCAAAGCTCTTGCGCGGCCATTATAGTGCAGTTTACTGCTCACTTTTATATCTCAGTGTTGGTATATCGTTTATAGAGACACGGTTACGTTTGTCAATTTCTCTCATCTATATATTAAATTCCCATTTTCACTTAAGTTTTATTAAATTATTTGGTTCACTATTTTTCCAAATATTTTATTTATTAGTGTTATACAATAATTAATTCGTTTTACTGGTTTAATAGACAACGTTCTCAGTTATCACATGGAATTTACAGTGTTCCAATCATCTCTGTGATTTAACAATAGAACAAAAAAAAATCTGATAGAAATAAATATAATCTACTAATGTTGAATTTAGTGATATGATGATATCATTCTTCTGATTAAGCCCAGTTACTAATATTGTTTCTGTTAATTTGGAAAATATCACAGAATAACATTGGGTAAGTAATTGAAATAAACATTTTATTAATATATAACGATACAGCCATAAAATTAATTAAAGAATTAAATTAAAGTGATTTATTAATCGTTTAATGACAATTGATACTCGAAGTCATTTTATATAGGTAATCGTGTTTTATCTTTCTATTTTATCACACATTATTTCATACATTGCTATACATATTTCTTCTCGTGAATGTATGTCTACAAAAGTATCTACTCAGCGATTCCAACATCTCAAGGCTTTCAATTACCACAACTATACACCATCTCCAATCGATTTTTCACCGAGCATTATATATATTCTTGTCAGAGTATAAAAAATCTAATGAAACCAGTTTTAGTTGTTTCTTTTTTTTTTTTTTTAATTACTTTTATAAAGTTGTTTTGGATCATTGGCATGAATATTTACATTTGTATATATTTACTTATGAAATAATTACATATTGAATTTCACGACAACTGCATCGCTCAAAACAATTATTTTTTTTATTTAAACAATACCAATTTATATTTTCATTTATGTACTTTACAATATACCTATACAAAATATTGTATTAATGTAATGTTATTTGAGATGAAGTAGTATAAACCGCTGTACAGACTGGCGCAAACCACGCTTAATACTTGCATCGTTGGATATTAAAGGATGTATGAGAAAAAGTGAGTTTTGTTAAAATTGGCCATTATCCAAAATTTCTCCTTCAATAAATACCTATTTCGTGTGTTAGCGGAAAAGCTCGGCGAGCTTCGTCGTCAACCCACAACACATACAAAATATTGTGTTGCTTTCAACAAAAATACGTCCTATTATTCATATTCTTACCCATATACATTTATATTTACAATCCTCTGTTACAATTTACGTTTTGTTAACTCTGTAAATAAACAAAAATAAGGGTAATATTGTGAAAATTTTTTCAGTATATCCAATACATGTGATGTATTTTGAATCAAAAATAAGTGGCAGTTGTATGAAATATATCTTTACAAGAGATATAATTGAAAGAAACGACGAATTGGACGATAGAAAACGCGACTATGAATATATTTAACGTTTTAGCATATCGTCAATGCGCTTGGATACATTTATTATATATAGCAGAGTATTGATCCAACATACGTCTGTTGCTCACTACCACCGAGATTTTGGTTGGTGATATAGAAAAGAAAGAGAATAAAATAAATTGTTTGTCGGCCAAGACAAGATAATGTTGTATATAGACTGCAACTAATGACAATCGATCGATGACAGTGTTGCGCCACTCCCTTCATCACTTTCATCAATATTGCTTTTTGTATTGTTCTTTGATGGACAAATGAAATAGAAAGAAAAAAAAAAA
>CAJUYH010005861.1:0-21816 GCA_910591685.1 Galerucella tenella
ATATAGCTTTGAACTTCCCAGCATTGTTGTTGAATATTCATTTTTCTCCATGTTTGTCAGTGAAATAGATAAAAAAACGTTTTATTTTGGTATACTTTTTTTATTCAATGAAATATATGAACTTAATGATTATTGCTTCATTTTTCTCACTTCATGCATTATATGGTCCATTTTTTGGCATCTCATTCAATTTCACTTGACTATTTGATTGTTCTTATTGTTATATCAATCTAATGTTAAGTAACTTTAAATGAAATGTCATTTTGCAATAAAATTAAAATTACAGTAATTTTGGATATGCCGCTAAAACTGTAACTGTAAAACTACAGAAAAATTACAGAAATTTTCTTTTTCGGCTGTTAGCGAAGTTCACAACCATCTGATTTCTGTTAGAGTTACTGACGGGACTCTCAAGGTGGCGCCACCCGTACAAATAGAGGGCGCCACGGGTCAGCTTCCAATCTATAAGTATTTTTTTATTTATGGTTCACATCACACCCCATTATTTGAAAGTAGATCCTTAATAAACACAAAATGTCCAAAGAAACCTGAAAAATCGGTTCAAATAATTTATAGATGGATTCATATGGTCCATAATCAACCTTCAATATGCAATATGCTTTCATAAACTGATTTGAACAAAAGACAGTTATAGAAACGTACTATACACATGCTATATCATCAATAATTTTCGCAGTGTGTCAAATTAGTATATTATTCAACGATCATGTAATGATCGGTAAAATGCACTAGCCGGGTCTCGAACCCGGCATGTACCTACAGATAAAAAACAACATTATGCGGCGCCTTTGCTCACTGTGCTATGGGACCACATTGTTAAACTGATAGCATAAAGCGTATATATAGGTATGTTAATGTTGAACAAAATTAGTTATAAACTATTGTGAACGAAAATTGATAAGTTTAAATATCTATTTACCTTGGTCATTGAGTATTTTTGGTCTGGTGCTCGACATTTCTTTTAAAAATCAACGCAAAAGATTCAAACTGTCATAAATCACACGAATCTCTTCAAACTGTAAAAACATTCTACAGAAAATATCGGGTCTGTCTGCCTGGTTATTTAAAAATCTAGATTTATGTTGGTGAACTTTTCAGTTTCATAATGAGTATTATAATGAGTATTATAGCGTTATAATGAGTATTATTATGAAACTAAAAATTGGCATTTAATTAATAACTTTTAGTATAAGAGTAAGAAAAATAAGTTTAATACACACCTTCCATTGATAAAATTTATGTGAAGATCACTTTAATTTTTTGAAAATCAATTAAATCAAATTAAATTTTCTATTGTTACGATTTAGAGTGATAAGGCTTCGTACTATTGCGTTAGGTAAAACTCCCAAACGATACTCAGATTGGCAATCAATTAATTACACAAAGCAGAAAATATTTAAGCGCCGTATCCATCGACACCGCCGACTTTATGAGTTTGTCGGCAGTCGGCGTGTTTATCGTTCTTCTTATATCAAAGTTATATGTTTATTTTGGAAATAGCTTTGTAGCTGTCATTATTATATACTGTTGGACAACTTGCCTGGTGGTCGAGATGTGAAGACAAAGGAAACGATTGTTCGTTGTAAATGTATTAAAAGAATTAGAAATGTATTGCAAATTGACTTCAGCTAAAATTATGGTAGGTAGGTGGATAACACTGTAGGTAATTATATTTTCATAAGTGAAATCATCAGGGCCTCTGATTTTTCTGAAAAAAATCGAAAATACACGTTGCCAAGTAATATCTCAACAAGAAGCATGAGTACTGGTGGCACCTGCACGAATGCATTTTGTTAAAAAAATATTACTTTGCATTGTGTTTCTTCACAGGAAAAATTAGATGCATGAATGGTTTTCGGCATGTCTATCTCTCTCACTAGTAACAGATTATTATTCGCACTTATACCTTACAAAACATACTACCTATTATACATACAAACATAATAAAGTGGATATTAATTTTGAAACTGGAAAACGGCTGATTTATTGAGTGACAAAATACTACAAACTCAATTATTTATAGTACAATCAAAATATAAATTGCAGTTTTGGTACACAGTAGGAGTATTGTTTGAAATATTTGTCATCGATAACGTTGAGTGTAGGTAAATCATTAATGTTGATGGTTACAGCTGTAGACTGAAACGCTCAAGGAGTGGCTGTAGGATATTTTGTTTATTAGCTGGAAGTTCTGAGGCGTCACTGCTAATGGTGCTATTGGAATAATGCTCATTATCGATTTGAAGGTGAGGGTTTATTGAGTTCGCTGAACTGTGGCCAGTGATTTTAATTAATTATTGTTCACCCTTCCCCCTCGCAGGAAGAAACCGGCGCTTGTAACCCAAAAATCCTAAGCTGGATGTACACTGCCATAGTAAGACCAATCATCACTTATGGAGCCATTGCGTGGAGTAGTAGAACTAGCCCATTGACGACTAGAGAAAACCTCTCCAAAATTCTAATACTAGCCTGTATATGCATTACAGGAGCAATGAGAACATATGCCCTACGGCAGCCATGGAAGTGATTCTCAACCTCACCCCTCCACAAATAGTGGTGGAAAGCGTTGCAGAAAGAACAAGATACAGACTAAGTAGAGAGGAAATCATTAAAAAAAACTACCTTCCAACTTCTTAGAAATCAGACAACCTGGGACATGCCACAAGACGGTATGGTGAAAAAGTATAACTTTTCCAAGTAATTCGTTACGGAAATAAGCAACAAGAAGGAATGGGATCCAAATACCATTACTAGACTTGGAAAAGATGCCATTCAATGGTACACAGACGGCTCAAAAGCAATAGAAGGAACTGGGATAGGAGTGTTCTGGCCAGGAACCAAACACTCTGAAAGCTTGGGAAAAACCCCAAGTATCTTTCAAGCGGAAATCCACGCCATAAGAAAGTGCGCCCAATTCAATATTGATAAAGGATACAGAAGACAAAGGATTATCATAATGTCGGATAGTCAAGCAGCCATTAAGGCACTGAGCTCTTGTGTAATCAGTTCCAAAATGGTGTGGAAATGCCTAGACAAACTCAATGAACTAGGCGAGAACAACATAGTACCCTTACTATGGATTCCAGGACACACTGGAATAGGAGGAAATGAAATAGCAGATGCACTAGCAAAGAGGGGTACTGAAATACCTTTCTGGGGGCCTGAACCCTTTTGCGGAATCAGCCCCAATTGGAAGAAATAAGTGAAGCGAAGAAAAAGAGAAGATCTGACCATTGGAAAGATCTAGTAGGGCTTATACAATCAAAGACTCTTCTGGGTTTTACGTCTCCTCCAAAAGAAGGCATATCTACATTATACATCGTGCTCATTGGTATAATGCCTGCGAGCTGTGATATGCTACTCACCCTAGTACTCTAAAGTGCACCCTAGTAGGTCCCGAGTCCATGGATGTTGAACTCGTTAGAGAACGCTACCACTGGTTGGAACACTAGTGGGTTCGCCGAAATTTCCGGTTAGGGGTAGAGTGGTCCCGACGTCGGTGATTAGCCTCAGTCGCAGAAATAGACCGACGTTAAATAACAGAATAAAGAGAATGTATAAGTCAAAGTAAAACTGCACGAAGAGTTTTAATTTTAACAGGGATCCTAACGGGACATTGTCGCTTGAATGGGCATTTGAAAAAGCTTAAAATAGTGGAGGAAGAAGAATGCAGATTTTGTGGAATGGAAGAAGAAACCTCCATCCAAATACTTTCCAACTGCACAGCACTTCAGAATCCTAGAGCACAGAACCTAGGAGATTACTGGATAGAAGACGAACATTTGCCTAAGTTGAAGCCTGCAGACATCCTGAAATTCCTCCGGAAAATAGGACTAAATGAACTACTAGTTTCTGAGACTCTCCTCAGAAACTTAGTAGAAGTAAGGGGGCACAATAGCTCTTTTAGGTCTCAGTGAATGTCACCCCAAAATACACACATACATATACCCTCCCCACCTTTAACCAGGTTACTGACTGCTGTTGACGGCATGGAGTGGTTTGTTATTTTTATTTCTATTGTATCCAATTCTGCCTCCTCTGCTGCTTCTTTGGTCCATTTCAAATGTTCATTTTTCTCCCACTGTTTGTGTACCATCCACTTGATTGTTCTTTTTTCCATGTTGGGTTTACTGTTAAGAATAATCTATCAATTTTTATTCTAGATGAACGTTTACCCATTAGAATTTTGAAAAGACGGGCTGGACAAAAGGTAGGGTTCTTCGGGCTGGGTACTATCGGCCATTTTTTTCTCCCCCCTGGGCCATGTTTTTGAAGAAAGGATTACATTGTTATCTTCCTCAAAAGTAGGATTTTTGAAGATCAGTTATTTCAGAAAATACACTACTTGTTTTAATACCAGAATTATCCACTTTCTCTTTAAAATAATGAGAGCTGCAATTAAATGCTTCTTCACCTCGTCAGGCAAATTCTACTGAGGCGATATGGTAGAATTTTTGCTGGAGTCCTGCTGGAATGTCTCAGTCCCATAATAAAACCATTACGTAGTATGCTTCCAATTTAATGAAGTGCAGCTTGATTTCCTTTTATTGGGGCACATCTGCAAACTGCAAATTCCTCCACTTCGCATTACGAGCTTCCCCACTAGACAATGTGCTCTCATACAGCTTTCAAGTATTCTGTCTCCATGAGACCTATATGCTGCATCATATCGCATAATGTCTTATGTAATGTATTTGAATAAAAATGGTAACTATGGAACCTTGGCCCCAAAATTAATCTTCTATATTTGTCCTGTTACCATTTGACCGACGTAGCATAACATGAAGCCAATTGTATATGACATGGATTGTGATGGTAGAGAGGAAATAACATTTTTGGCCACTGGTATCGAACTTTTTGGCACTCAACGTAAGTCGAACCAACATTTAGAAGAATTATCTGCTTTATTATAATTTAATTATCGCGATGAATTGTGAATCTGATGTGTTTTCTGGTTCTGTGCCATGATATTGAGTTTTCCTTAAATCGTCATACTTTTTGTAGCTCATGATGAATGTATTTAGTTACTAAGTTTTATGATTGTTCTGAATATTACGCTTTTCCTGATCTCTTATTGGGGTTTTTCTGATGTAGAACAGTGTATCTATTAAAAAAGGAAAAAGTAAATCAGTTTCTCCTCCATTGCCAAGTGTTTTGAAAATGTGCATTCATATAAGGGCCTGCAAAATATACAACACACCCTTCATTAACTAATGGAGCGGAGCCAACCGATTTCGGTTATTAAATGATATCGTCTACATTGTTTTTTTAAGAGGATTTTAATAACATCATTTTGGTACTCGCATTTGCATTTGTAGGTGCTAATTGATGTTACCACAGGTCTAATTATAAAAATGGATCACTTAACGTGTTCGAGAACAAGATTTATATCATATTTATATGCAGTGGGGTCGTCAAATTAAAATGCCACCTTGGTTAATATTTGTACCTACCATTTGGTATTATTAAACAAATTATTGCTTCTAAATCAACTGATGTATTCATAAATGATGATCTCTCTATCTTTATGTTAAATGCTATTTAATAGAGAGGTACCGGAGACGGTTTGATTGTTTTGTATCCATTAGCCTTGATATTAATATTGATGTGCTGTCAATGGCGGTCAAATTACATACCCGTTATTAAAAACTCGTATTCATCTCACTCATCTAAGGGCAAGGATACTTTTTTATGTACCAAGGATGGGAAACTGTCTATTAGAGTCAAGCCTGCAAAAAAAACAAAAAAAAAAACATCAATATCAATGAAGGAAATGGTCAAAATACCCACTGCGAACGTCTTGGTACTATGCTAATCTAGTATGTTTTCCAACGTTACTCAACATCTCAGACGTGACTGATCCAATCGCAAGCATGTCATCTAAGTCTAGTCCAGTAAATGAAGGAGGAAAAAAAGGCAAAGTTAACATTAATGACGCCCTGTTTTCATCTTCCGGTTGGAAGTTGCATTCGGTACCTCATTAAACATGAGACAAAGTTCTGCATGAAAACGCGTGCGAGGGCGGAGAAAATGGCCCCAAAAGGCCAGGAAAATAGGTTTTCAGCCAATATCTCCTGAAATATGGCAGTTAGAGATTTTTGTTTCAGATAAAAATTAAAGTTCAGTTAATTTTCTACAAAAATGGTCCCTATGATTTTTTTCGGAACAATAATATTTTCTGCAAAAAAATCAGGTTTGAGGCTTGTGAAATATGCAAGTTTTGTACAAAATTTGAGCTGGGGGGTGTTGGAAATCCATTATTTTCAATGTTTTGGATTGTGGAAACCAATTGTAGATGGCGCCACCACATTTTACAGATTGGGAAAATCCTCGGTGCCATAAATGAGAAACCCTGTAACCAGACACTTTTGATGGATATTTATATTTCCGAGGATCTTGTTTTCCTCTCAGATGAGGCCTCAAGATATACTTATTAGGAAAACAGGCTATAAGATTAATTCTAGCGAGATGGACCTCACCAGTGTACCTGAATCTAGCAACAATCAGCTTTGCACATGTGGCAAAATACTGAAGTTCATTAGGTTTTTGGGAAGGAAAATGCCTCAAGAGTGAAGAATATTTACCCATAATACTCAGCAACAATTTCTTGCAAATTCTCCGCAAATTTTTGCAAATTTTGTTGCAACCAAACTGATTGAGGTTTTTGGAATAACGAGTTATAAACGTTCTTCATGTTTCATTTATTATAGAAAAATATATATTTTTTTATTCATTTATTCATGAGAAAATATGCATTTCTCACAAAGTTATTGAATAATTTGTCCCCCCGCTGATGTGTAAATACACGGACTGTGCTCTCCGGCATACAGCACAGAAGCTCATTATTCGAGGTGCGCTTGGCGCCGTTTTTCTCGAGACTGGTCAAATTTTCGAGAAAAATCATAGGGACCATTTTTGTAGAAAATTAACTGAACTTTAATTTTTATCACAACTAAAAATCTCTAACTGCCATATTTTAGGAGATATTGGCTGAAAACCTTTTTTTCTGGTCTTTTGGGTCCATTTTCTCCGCCCTCGCACGCGTTTTTATGCAGAACTTTGTCTCATGTTTAATGAGGTACCAAATGCAACTTCCAACCGAAATATGAAAATAGGGCGTCATTAATGTTAACTTTTTTCCTTTATTTACTGGAATAGTCATATGAGTTTGGTTTTGTATAAAATACCTTTGACATACCCCACAAAAAGTAGTCTAATGGCGTCAGATCAGGAGATGCTGGCCATTCTATCGATCGGCCACTCCGTATGCAACAATGTCCCGTCATGATCCCTGTTAAAACTCTTAGTGCAGTTTTACCATAACTTGTGTATTCATCTCAACGGGTTGTAGTCACCCAGCAGAAAGTATTATTTTTTAGCCCCTGCTTTACATTTCCAATCGTCAAATATTTTTTCTCCCAGCTTTGCCTATTTCTTCTGATATTACATTGGAGCTGATAGCGCAAAAGGGTTGCAGCCCCCAAAAAAGTGTTACAGTCACCGTATCTCCTGGTTTATCTGCTATTCCATTTCCTTTTATTCCAGTGGGTCCTGGAATCCAGGATAAGATGACTATATTGCTCTCGCCCAGTTCATTGACTTTGTCTAGGCATTTCTACAAGAGCTCAGTGCTTTAATGGCTGCTTGACTATTGGACATTCTAATAATCCTTTCCTTTCTATATCCGTTGTCAATATTGAACTGGGCACACTTTTTTATTACGTGAATATCTGAATGAAAGATACTTGTGGTTTCTGTATCTTTAGAGTAGAAAAGGTGAGTGTAGACTCACAGCAGGCCACATGTGACCCATTGTACATCCTCCAGAGGAGCTGTCCTCCTAAGTCATCGTCCATCTTGTCGTTCCCAGGAAGGTGGAAAGGTCACTAGGGTACATCTCCTTTATATCTCTTATTGACGATAATTCCGGACACTCGCATAAGACATGCCTGACAGTTTCATCTTCCTGTTCACACATTCTGCATAAAGGTGTGTCCACTAGCCCCATAGTATGGAGGTGTTTCCTCAGTTAACAGTGGCCAGTCAGAAGCCCCACTGTTAAATGTAGGTTGGTCCTGGTCATCGCCAAATATTCCTTCGGCGATAGCTTCCCAGGGTGATCCTGGCAATACTGCATCTTTTGAAACCATCCCAACTCCTAAGGGATTGAGCATGGGTGTAACGTTAAGCTAGTTCCGCAATTGTCGAAGTCGTTAGTCCGTAGGTGTCACTGGGTCCTGAAATGTTCAGTCCAGCCGCTTCTCTGGCTAAAGAATCGGCAATGTCGTGCCCTTCAACCCAGATCAGGATAATATTGTTATCTTCCGAGGCGTCAGCTAAATCTTGGTGGCACTCTAGTACTAGCCCCGATATAACACGTTATCTGTTGAAGGCTACTTGGGGTTTGCACAAGCTTTTAGAGTTTTGGCTCCTGGCTCGTACACTCCTATCCCAGTTCCTTCTCAAGACCTAACAAAACTTCTTTCTCAATAAGGCCTTTCTTTACTAAGTTGAGATCGATTTTAAAAAACTTAGTTTTGTTTAAAAAAAAAGACAAAGTTCGTTAAACTGGAATCGGAAGAATTTGAGCTAAACATATGTAACAGAATAATAGTGATTTTTAAGCCAACAACGGGAAAAAGCGACATTGTTATTAGAGAATATATTTACACTTTATAAGAAACCAAAATTCTGTGCCCTTGTCTTTTATTGAAACATTATACTAGAAAAACTTTTCCACCTCTGCCTAGACAAATCCAGAGCTACGTAAAGACCATAATTCCCTGTTTTGGAAAATTTTGATTTATAATAATCGTATAAAAAAGCGGCCATTTTCTACTGCTTTGAAGCGACAGGCCATATATTTGAATTATATTTTTTCGTATCACATTTTAATAAAACATAAATATGTTGGACTGGCTAGTTTATAATGTAGAAGGTTTTAATAAACTATTCATCAAAAATAAATTTGACATTTTTCTTTAATTTAACTATATTTCAAATTTCTTTAATTATAATAATTCGGAAGGCGCGTTGAAATTTTATCAGAGATGTACCGTATACCATGGCTGAATTTTCATTAAGTACTTTCCATACCGAATTAGCCATTTGTCATTCATTTTATTTTCGCAAGAACTAAAGAGACTAATTACATGTTCACAAGCAATATTGTGTTAATAGGAATGTTGGAAAATCTTTTTTATCTAAAAACTGTTTTATTACAGCAACAAACGACATCTATAAAGAGCATGTCTAATAGGCGAGTTGTTTTATGATCTGCTCCAATTCCATACTTACAAGCGCTGGAAGAACATTGTAAAAGGGGTTGTTTTATAAGAATCGCTCTGTAAACGTTTTTGTTAGTTGCGTAGTGCTGACAATGGCGAATTTTATTTAAATGTTACCAGGAAAAAGGCTTATATTCAATTGTACAATCTATATACACATTGCTGAATTAATGAATGAAATAGTACACTCTACTAATGTATTGAAAATAGTAAGTATAATATTTTTGAGACCACCTCGGAGTAACAACTGAATGCTAATGTCTTATGAACTTCAGCATTAAATTGCTACTTTATAAAATGTTATTTCTTCTTTTGCAGTGATTAAAGTGTCCACCAGGCTACCGACACTTTTTTTCTAATAACCGTTGACCAGCCGTCTGTAAATTAAAGTCATTACCACTGCATTCCAAAATTCAAGCTTAAGCTTATAACAAAACGTTCATTATTTCATCCCTTATCTGTATTGCAAAATCTAAAAATTCAAAATTTTTCTGGTTATAATAGCCTTGTACAATCGCCCTGTGCAGCAGATGTAACTCTCGATTATTCTGAAATCCTCAAAGAAATGTTGAAATATCAAATGATTATGGCCGTTGATAGATGTTAATAGAAGAACAACGTCTCTTTTAAGCCTTAAATAACTACTTCGCGATATTATTTCAACTGCTAATCGGTGTTATTTGAATGCAAGTTGCTGGTTTTTGAACGGCATTATAACTAACACGCAGTGCGGTGGGCTGATGATCTGAAGAGGCTTCAAACATGTAGATTTATGTTTAATGGAAATAAATTCGTGTCGCCATAAAAGCACTTTTTAATACTTTTTGGTCGTTAAATTATATTTCTTATATGGTATTATAAATCAAGGTGTATTATATTTTATAAATAGATATGGGGTTTATACAAAGTTTATAAAAACAATTCAAAACTGCCTTTGTTCTGAACCTCACCCCCTACATTTTTCTTGTATCCACTTTTTGTAACAAAAAAATTGAAGCTGGTTTATGTTCATGAACAGAAACCTCACTAGCTTGCGTGCTTATTTCATACTTTTTAATGGTTCCTTGAAATCATCTGTTTGGTACCAAGATATCGTGAAAAAAGTTGGGCTTGGAATAGATGCAATAAATTTCATGATATACACTCCTAAAATAGATATTCTGTCAACCTTACAAGCCTTCAGCTGTACTCAGGCTTCTTCAAAACTTACCGCAACTAGAAGTAAGCATGGTTCTTCTGTATGTGCCAAAGCAGCATGGGTTTGAAGAGAACATAAGCTCGTGGGAAAAACGTCATAAGCCGGAAACCTCACAGTTGTCAGAGAAATTGTCAAGCTAAGCAGGAATTATATAGATGAGGATAAGAAAATTACATTATTTCTCAAGTCAAATCCAGTGATCAATATTATTCCATTCTGATTATCATCATTTCATTAGGGAAATTTTGAAAAATGGGTGAAATAAGGTTGTCTGAATATTGAGACATAGGTGAGCAAGGAAATCTTATCTTATTTAAGATTCATTCACTGTTTTAAGATTCATATAAAATATCGAGGACGTCACTGACTAGTTGTTAGAACAACTTATGTTTTTGTAGAATTGAGGTTTATGCTAATTAAGAAGCAAGATATTTCAAACAATTCAGCCACGGCACGTTCTCAAGGTTTTTTTATTTAGCGTTCAAAATAATTGTTATTTTTTTAGACTATCAAGCTGCAAACGTTAATTTTTATGATAATAGCGAACAAGATCATTGAAAAGTTTTAGATCTGCATCTGTTGTTGAATGGTTGACCAATTTTTTCAGGATCCCTATCTTTTATCTAAATACTTTCGAAACATATCTTAATCCTCTCAAGAATATTTTCATTCAGTTAAACGTGTTTTTTTCGATTACCATTCACATCAATGAACTCATATCCTCACAATAATAAAATACTGATTTCTTAACAATTTATAGTATAAGACTGACAGTAGCAAATATTTTGAAGGAAAACTTCAAAAAGTAGTCAAGAAAATCAGGCAGCTGCACAAACTATCTTGTCTTCTCCATCTTCTTACCAGAAGAATGCCATTTTTCTCCAAATTTTAATTGGAAAAATCCTTTCCAATATTTTTTCTTAGATATAGACGCAAAAATATAGTATCTTTAAAGTTTGAGGAGAACTATTCCGCATTTCTGTAGTTATCCTGTCTTTGAGGTCTAAAATGCTAGTTGGTTGTATTGCATATACTTTGTTCTTGAGATAACCCCACAGAAAAAAAATCCAACGGCGTAAGGTTTGGCGATCTAGCTGGCCACTCAATAGTCTCTCTTCGTCCAATCCTTCTATTGGGGAAGATTCCATCTAAATAAGTTCTTACCATTAAAACATAGTTGGGTGTTTCCCCGTCTTGCTGGAACCAAACATTTTTATTCGGTAAGCTAGGATCTATTGCGTTGAGATATAAGTTTGCCAACACAGGAATTACTTCATTTCTGAGCATATTTGAATATTTTTCAGCTGTCAAATTTCCATCTATAAATATAGGACCAATAATATGGTCGCCTATGATACCGGCCCAAACGTTCACCTTTTGATGGTACTGAGTATGTGTCTCACGCATCCAATTAGGATTCTCTGCTAAGCAATATTTACAGTTCTGTCGGTTTACATCTTCATCCAATGTGAATGTTGATTCGTCAGAAAAAAGAATGGTACCAAGAGCTATCTCATTTCTGTTCATCTTATTCATCAATCTTTAGCAGAAATCCATTCTACGATCTGGATCGTCTTCTGTTAACTCCTGCACAAAAGTTAATTTGTAGGGATGAAGTTTTTCCCCATGAAGACATCTTAGAACAGTTGTATGACTAACATTATTTTCACGGGCAATTTGACGTGTACTTGAAGTTGGATTCTCTTCGACACTTAACAAAATATCCACTTTCACATCATTTTCAACGAAGTGTGGTTTTCTTTTCAATGGTTTGACATGTCCAAGTTCTCTGAATTGTGCATGAATTTTAGACACAGTACTTTGTGAAATATTAGGCAAATCGGGATACCTGTGATTAAATAAGTTTGCCACTTCAACTTGACTTCTGCAGTTATCCCCGTACCCGATCATCATTAAAATCTCGATTCGGTGAGTCTCAGTTAAATATTTCATTGTTATGTCGACAAGGAAAGAGTGTTTGATAAAGATTTTTCTTTTTCAGTATGAACTGTCATCACATCAACAACTGACAAAATAGAAAACAATCCACATTATTTACCGGTTTAAGACAATCCACATTATTTATCGATTTTGTCTAATTATTGGCGTTTTTAGGCAATTTTTTGGTATTTATGATAAAATTCATGGGCGTAGCAGGTTCTGTTTAATATACAAATACGTCTAATAATAATTAGTTAGTTTAAATTTTTGGTAAATCCATATTTAGCTAATTGAAAAAAGTACCAATATTTCAAGTGTAATAAATTATTAATTTTAAAAGTTCACCCTGTATAATTCATAATTGACCATACATTAATAAGTTCGTTGGAATTGGTTCACTGAGAGGATTTCAAAAATATGCAAATATACAGGGTGTTTCATGAAAAAAACAACACCGACTATGGTATACTTGCGTGAATCACCCTGTACATTTAAATTTATGTTTACATAACGCACAACTCAATTCAAAAGTTGACGTGTCTCGGCATTTTTTATAATTTTTTAAAATAATGACATAAAGAATTTTATTCCATAAGTGGTTTCCACAATGTATATATAGTAGAATAATGGCGGTGCACTACCCCAGCGGACTTCCCCATCTACCTAAGGAAACCATATGGATACCCGTGGTAGACTTCACACATTGGACAGATCAGAACCCCGATTTTCAGGCAAACTGAGATGGAGATAGAAGTGATCCCACCTCTAATCCGGTCAAATTGGACCAAAAAATAATAGTGAAGGTACGTAAATTCCCAGCAAGCTGAAAGTGCGTATAATTGCTTAAAACATGCCTAAAAATAATACCTGAAAGTTCCTCATCATTCCGGCGCTTAGAAAAAAATTTATTCGAGGTCAAAGGTCAGAAATCTCGAAAAAAATTGGTTTTTCGCGATTTTCGGCAAAACGGTGAGTTTTGTCATAAAATTGTTTAAAACAAAAATTGTGGAACATGAAATTCTCTATAAAAATATACCAATACTTTTTTTTTTAAAGCCACCGTTTCTGAGATATAATGAGTCAAATAATTGTAAAATTTGTACACGACATAATATGCATAAGTACGCCACGTAGATACATATCTGGAGCTGTAATAAAGCTGGAAATATTTTTTAATCAGTATACATATGTAGGTATGTATTTTGGGGTGACATTCAATGAGTCCTAAAATATCTATTGTGCCCCCTTACTCCCACTTAGTTTCTGAGGAGAGTATCAGAAACTAGTAGCTCCTTTAGTCCTATTTCCCGGAGGAATTTTAGGATATCTGCAGTCTTCAACTTAGGCAAATGTTCCTCTTCTATCCAGTAATCTCCCAGGTGTTGTGCTCTAGGATTCTGAAGTGCTGTGCAGTTGGAAAGTATGTGGATGGAGGTTTCTTCTTCCATGCCACAAAATCTACATTCTTCTTCCTCCAATATTTTGAGCTCTCTCAGGGGCCCATTTAGGCGACAATGTCTAGCTAGGATCCCTGTTAAAACTCTTAGTGCAGTTTTACTTTGACTTATGCATTCGTTTGATCTCAACAGGTTGTAGTCACCCAGAAGAATATTTGATTGTATATGAGTCCTACTAGATCTTTCCAATGGTCAGATCTCCTCTTTTCCTCGGCTTCATCTGTTTCTTCCAATATTACATTGGGGCTGATTCCGAAAAAGGGTTCAGGCCCCCAGAAGCCCCCTCTTTACTAGTTCATCTGCTATTCCATTTCCTTTTATTCCAGTGTGTCCTGGAATCCATAATCCATAGTAGTTCATTGAGTTTGTCTAGGAATTCCCGAACCATTTTGGAACTGATTACACAGGAGCTCAGTGCTTTAATGGCTGCTTGAGTATCCGACATTATGATAATCCTTTGTCTTCTGTATCGGTATATATAAGTATAACTATGAGAATATCAGGTAGAAACAAATCTAGTCCGCCACGCCGTAGTGAAAACACGTGTTTAATCTAACCTATTTCGTGCTGTTTTTAGTTTATTAATAAAAATGTCAGAATATTGTTTTATTTGTAAGAAACTCTTAACCGAAGGTAAAATTTATCATTTCTATTCCTTTCTAATATATTTCATTATGCAAGTTTTCAACTGAACAGACATGTTGAATAGGCTTACTGGGCAAACCACGTTAAAAAAAACGCGCTAAGTAAACTACCTCATAGGTGGCGTGGAAACCTGTGCATATTATGTCGTTTACAAACTTTACAATTATTTGACTCGTTATATCTCAGAAACGGTGGCTCTAAGAAAAAAAGTATTCGTACACTTTTTCTAGAGAATTTCATGTTTTACAATTTTTGTTTGGGACAATTTTATGATAAAACTCACCGTTTTGCTGGAAATCGCGAAAAAACAATTTTTCTCGAGATTTTTGACCTTTGACCTCGAATAAATTTTTTTCCAAGCAACGGAATGATGAGGAACTTTCAGTTATTATTTTTAGCTATCTTTCAAACAATTACACGCACTTTTAGCTTGCTGGGAATTTATGTACCTTCAAATGTCTAGATTGACCGGATTACTCTGACTTTCTTTTTCTTATGAAGAAGCTGCTGAGACCTATTCTGTGTTTCACAAGGAGAGGAATTTAGCATAAAATCTGCCGGTGTTCACTTACTTTGGTCTGCATTGATTAAGATTGGCTAGCGCGACTTGCAAGCAGGTTATACAAGAGTGTTATAATTGTTATTTAAAGATTTTCTCCAGTATAGGTACTCCATTCTTTGGTTTTGTCACTTGAATTTAGCGGTAACAAATATTTTATGATTTTGGCTTATAAAAAACAAATAAATAGTGGAAACAATAATCAATCCAATATTTGGTAATGGTATTTTAAGCTAATACTGTATTTATTTATATTTTTTGAGCAAAGTTGATTACGTAATCCTTGAATTCAGTTCTTAATTATTATAATGCGTACCTTAATTGAAGCACCAGATGAGAAAAACGTTACAAGTTCAACCTGTGGGGTTCAACAAGTTACAAAACGCTTGATTACCCGACCTTAAAATTGGCGTCGCTTATTGCTTTGTTCTTTTTCAAATAACTACTAAACTCACTCAGGTTTTCGTCTGTAGAAAACTACTTATGAGAGTATTTATTGAAAAAAAAAAACATTTTGTAAACATGGAAAAAATACACAAGGGTATTCCCGATATCAGTTGATTTGAACCTATAATCCTGTGAGAAATGTCACTTTAGTAAACCGTGTTATCATTATATGTCAAAAATAACAGTTGAGTTGATAATTAACAGTGCCAAGGGTATTAAGGAGACTCGCATCTCCAAAAGTCCAATCCTTCGCCCACTGAACCACCCACCCTTATTTATATTTTGAACAGATGTCCAATTAGTTACATTTTCCACACTTATATGGTATCAATTAAAAACTGCGAATCTCTTAAAAGCTAAGTCTGGTTGGAAATTGATTATGAATTGAAGTTACATCACCAAATGAGTGAATTAGTTATTGTCAATTAACTGCCCATTCAACAACTTTTTATTGAAGTGAAATTAATTTCCAAATTAATTAAATGTAATATAAAAGTACGGTGATTAAGAAAGAAATTATTTATAACGGAGAATTAAAGTTCGTACACACGATAAGAAATTTAAAATAATGAACTGGATTAACGAACATCTTGTTTAATTATTAAATACAAAACTACCAACTGCCGTAAGCCACATTTCTACTGATATTTATGTGAATGAGCATTTTCGATGTTGGAATTTTCGTTAATGTAATTATTTCTCCTAGCACTGCTTGTTTACAGGCATTCACACGTTCAATAAACATTTCAACTCATAGCTTCTGGACGGATGATATCTACTTTGTACTTATGAAGCACAAATACGCCGAAACCGGTATATCAGAGATATGGTTCCTTCTAATTACAAACCAAAGTGATAAAATGGTTGGATATATCGTGAAGATATCCCAACCCCGTTTAACATAGAAGTGGATGTTTGTCAAGTATTACTACAGTTTCCAATAGATTTCGCAGAATAATAATTATTCTAACGCTTTATAAGTTTTGAAACATATTTTTCAATAGAGACCGTTCAACTAAGAAGCAACAACTACTTTTCGGGCTAAAGGCCCCGACGGGTATTGAATTACAACTTTTACACTTCCGTTACTGGAAGACATGTATTAATTTCGATTTTGGTATCACTTTAGTCCGTGATTAGGCTCTTTGGTCTACAAGTTGTGTTGTCCATTCTAATTGCAAACCAGAATAGTTGGTGTTAAAAATCTTGTAGATATACCAACCCCGTTTGACTTTGGAGTGTAATTCAATATCTTTCGTGGCCTATAGCCCGGGAAGTATTTGTTGCTTCTTAGTTGAACGGTCACTACTTTTGGAAGTAGTAGGGAAGGAATTGGCGCTCTGACGCTTCAAGAAGAACCAATACGATTGTCGGATGAAGTAAAATATCTTGGGGTTATCCTAAACCCAGGGTTAACTTGGAGCCGACACCTCTAGCACGTGATCAAGAAAGCAGAGGTGACCTTCATGGTTGCCAGACGCACTTACGGCACTAAATGGGGACTTGGACCCAGCATGGTACACTGGCTGTACAAAATGGTTGTCATTCCCAGGATCACATATGCATCTCTGGTATGGTGGCCAAAGATCAGAAAATCCTCTGCTATGCTAAAACTAAACAAGGTCCAAAGACTTGCATGCATTGGCATTACAGGGGTAATGAGGACTACTCCTACAGCGGCGCTGGAGACAATGCTAGACCTTCCTCCGCTACATTGTGTCATAATGTGCGAAGCAAGGGCAGCACTAACCCTACTGGAAAAAGCATCAGACTATGACGTGGCACATGGGAGAGGACACACAGAGATAGGGCATGTGGATGATGACATTTTCAAAATGCCAACAGACCACATGACCACCAAATATATCTTTCGCAAGAACTTCGAGATTGTCATCAAAGATCGAAAGGAGCTTGAGGAAGAGAACGCACCACCACTTAGTAGAGCGAATGGTACACAGACGGATCAAAAAATGAACTCGGCACCAGAGCGGGCATATACAGCAAGACGAGCAAATATGAAGGGATCGTTTCGCTTGGCAAATACGCTTTTGTATTTCAAGCAGAGGTCTATGCAATACTTGCATGTGCAAGGGCTAATAATATGAGAGCCTACAACAACAGGCAGATCAGGATCTACAGTGACAGTCAAGCCGCCCTTAAAGCACTCCAGAGCTATAGGGTGACATCTCGGCTAGTATGGGAATGCGGCGAAGAACTTAGAAGACTGGCGACTCGGAACAGTGTAACACTGGAGTGGGTCCCAGGTCATAAAGGAATCGCAGGCAATGAAAAAGCTGACGTACTCGCAAGAGTAAGATCGTCAACTCTGATGAACGGACCCGAACCTGGTGTGGGCATCCCCAGATGCTTAACGAGGTCATGGTTGGAAGGGTGGTTGAAAGAACAACACAATAAGCACTGGAAGAATACGCCCAGGCAAATACATGGAAAGAAATTCATAAAAGAACCATCAGAAAAAGTAGCGAAAGAACTGCTCTCAATGAGCAGGAACAAACTACGCACCATAACGGGGCTACTTACGGGACACTTTCCCATAAAGGAGCACCTAAACAAAATAGGGCTGTACAACGGAGACCTTACATGCAGAAGATGCAAAAAGGATAACGGAACAGCTCTGCATATACTATGCAACTGTGAGTCGCTGGACCACAGAAGGCAGAAACTGTATGGTAGACCCCAAATGACTCCAGAAGACCTGTATGAGCTAATACAGGGAACGGAATGGCTGAATAGGTTGTAGTCAGAGCACTAGGAGTAATCACAATAAGCCCAGGAGGCTGAGGTGGTACCGCGAAGGGACGCGAAGGGACGGCTCCTTGAAAAAAAAATAATGCGTTAGAATAATTATTGTTCTGCGATATCTAGTAGATCTTTATTCTTGGTTAACGGTCTACTCTTTGGAAAGTAATTTCCACATTTGTGATGCGTTTTAATAGAATGATACTATTATCTTGACATCTATTGATAACACACTTTACCTTCACAATTGTTACAGCAAAATGTAATTAAGCAAAAAACCTCTTGGAAGAGTTATAAGCTCTGTGAGAACCATTGGCTGGTTGATGTACTGAGATAGAGGATGAAAAAAGGGCCCGAAGAGGTATAAGGGCTGCTCTATCCTTCCAACTCATCAAATCGGAAGAGCTCTTTGACCGTAACTGAAAAGAGTCCTGAGAGCGAGTTGTATCAAACACCTCAATTCAGCATATGATGATGTTTAGAATGCGACAGATTGATTTATTTATTATCAATCAGTTACATCAGTCTAAACTTCAGTTATCATTAGGTTTGTTCGTAGAACAGTCAGAAACTATCAGAAGCCGTCAGAGGCATGCGCATTGAAAAAAAGCGTTTATAGAAGCAATTTGGAAGCTGATGATTCAAAAATCCTTTGTTCGAGGAAAGAAATTTGCGGTTTCGGATCAGTTGCCAACTATCACAATAATTTGCTGACCGGGATCAAATTTTTAGTTTGAGCATGCGTATTGTGATGCTGTAGAAAGTAAAAAACACGGAAATAACCAACCAGTCAGTTCCTTCTAAAATAAAACGTGAGTAAAATCATTTGTATGTTGTAATACCGGACATTTAAAAAAATTTTCAGCTTCTTATTAGGATGGCCAAAGAATGACACACACATTACAAAATTATTTAATAATTCTTTATTTTTCTGATGTATAACAATAATTCAAGCTCTTCTGCAAGTGATGAAGCACTTTTAGTTCATTTTGAGCAAAGACATTACTGTCATGATGTTAAAATTTTCCACCTGCTCGTACTATAAAAATTGCCAATCGATTTACAACGAATCACAAACGGAATGTCAGAGTTTGAGAAATTTCCAATCGATTGGAAATTTTTTCTACGAACAAAACTATCAAACTAACTTTAGGTGTTTGATACAGCTCGCCCTTGAAAATTAATTCAATTGAAAATCTAGCAGAATTATTACAAATAGCAAACAAGTAAGACTTGTCACGTTCAAATTGTCATGTTCATATTTCAATAACAGCGCACGTCTGTCTGCTGAAAATAATCTCATAAAAGACGCGTAATTTGCTACCTTATCTATAGGTATCGTGCTAGTAACAATGTATTATTATAAAAAGTACCTATACATGGTTATTCAACTCTTCGAATCCTTCCATCCTAACTCATGCGATTAAAACTATTCCGGAAATTTGGTTGATGTCTGTAGTCGATAATTTCGAAAAAACTGTAGCTCTTCGTTGAAAAAAAGAGATTACAATTTTATGTTACGTTATTTACCACAAATTCATGGATAATAATGTCACTAATTGGTATTTGTTTTAAATGCTCATCAATGATTACATGGAAGGAGTTGCAGCGAATTACCCTTGCTTAAAATTGCATGTTTTTTCATGACAGGAACTGCTTTTTAACTTCTACTGTTGCATGTTGGAATCAATCATTTTTTTTGATAGTGAACTCAGATAAGGTTGGCTAAGTTCGAAGTCAATCAATTAATTTTTATTTTCTGAATAAGAATAAAATATTTTATACCAAGAACCACTGCAACTGAATTAGATATAATTTGATACCACTTTTTCCTTTGACTCTTCATATGAGAAAGTAAGTTATTGTTTCTCAGTTATCAATAAACAAAACTAACACGCACATTTTTCTGAAACCAAAAATATACTAATTGGCTCTTTTCCATACGACATCACGATAGTAATCGTGCTATGTGTAAATCTCGAGTATATTAGGCAATTCAGCAATCTGTTATCTGTATCTGTAAAGTAGGGAGGGTGAGTGTAGGCTTACAGCACGTAGGCCACATGTGACCCATTTCACATTCTCCCAAGAAGTTGTCCTTCTAGGTCATCGTCCATCCTGTCCTTCCCAGAAAGGTAGACAGGTGACTAGAAGTCATATCCTTTGTCTCGGTAGGAATAGGCCAAGACTCACCGAACACACATTCTTTTTGAGTGTCGCATAAGTCATGCCTGACAGTTTCATCTTCCTGTCCACACATCCTGCAGAGAGGTTTGTCCACTAGCAACATACTATGGAGGTGCTTCCCTAGTTGACGGTGGCCAGTCGGAAATCCTACTGTTAAACAAAGGTTTTTCCTGGTCATCGCCAAATATTTTTTCGACGCCAGCTTCCCAGGGTCGCTCAGGGTGATCCTGGCAAGACTGCATCCTTTGATTCCATCCCATCTTTTAAGGGATTGAGCATGGGTGTAACTTTTGGCTAGTTCCGCAATTGTCGAAGTCGTTAGGCCGTAGGTGTCACTAAGTCCTAAAATCTTCAGTCCAGCAGCTTCCCTGGCTAAAGAATCGGCAATGGGATTACCTTTACTTCTGTCGTGCCCTTCAACCCACCTCAGGATAATATTGTTATCTGCCGAGGCGTAAGCTAAATCTTGGTGGCACTCTAGTACTAGCCTCGATATAACACGTTGTCTGTTCAAGGCTAATAGGGCTTTTCTACTATCAGTGCAGATTGTTATGTTTTTGCCAGAAATTCCTCCTCTGGTTAGTTCTTTTGTCGCAATTGGGATACCAGCCAGTACTGTTTGAACCACGCGATCTGTCATATAAAATTCAATATGTCGTTCCTTGGCAAACAAACATTTAGGTCTTTTGGTATACATCAGAGTGTTTATTTTGAAGAGAGGTGATTTAATTTCGTTGTTGTGTCTGCATAACAGCATTTATTTTTCGTAAATTTGGCGAAAAAACTGTAGAAAAATGACCAAAAGCTATTTATATCAATATCTAGGAATTCATCCACTACTCATATGTGGTTGAAATCCATTGAAGGTTGTCAAAGAAACACTAAGTCGAACCAAAGCCTATATTAAACAATCTTGAGCACTGTTTACCCTTGAACAGACAACACAAACATGACTAGACTTCCAAATTGTTTGCCCTGGACAGTCTTATTATATCATGTGATCTGGATTGCCTATAATTCTTTGTGTTGACATACTTTTGGTATAAGTAGTCAAAGATTGAAGCCCGAGAGCTCAAGCTCCAGTAGACTATTATTCACTTTTATTTCTATTCAATTTGAATTATGACGCAGCACAGCAGTGTTATTGGAATGAGTGACTCTTCTTGAGTATACTGCTATCCTTGTTTTGGAATGAGGGAATCGGATTAGATGTTGGTTGTAAGCAAAATGTGTTGTCATTTTAGGGGGTTATTCATTTAGTCTGTTTAATGATCGAAGATTTACATTGCTTAAATTGTATTATTATTGTTACTT
>CAJUYH010005862.1:2013-21809 GCA_910591685.1 Galerucella tenella
TAGTTCGCCAATTTATATGCTGTAGAAGCAACTAGATTTCTTTAAAAATTGCTACGCGGTTTTAGATTGTACGATTCGCGATTTCGAACACAAAGATTATTCACCACACCACTTTAGAAAAATTATGTACGCGCTGACGAATGAGCTAAAAAGCTTTCCTTTATATATTGTAAAAGATATACGGTAACGTTACTCTAATCAAGGGTTCTCGAGTCGGAGAGAACGGCGGAAAGGCATTAAAATTCCATCTTACTCACTACTTGATATAATCGTTGATGGAGAAAATAAAAATGTTTTTTTTTTATTCCTAAGCCAATTATTGAACAAATTGATTGGTAAGGGTTTTAAAGAATTACGATATTTTAACTGTGAGATTATTTTTAACAATAGCCAATATTTCTATTACCCAAATCATCTAAACATTCTTTAAATAATCTTTTTGGTACTTTTTTCTCTTATTTTTTGGTAATCGAACCACAATATTATGCTTTTATTCTCAAGATCTTTTTATCGCACAGTGTTCTAGTCTGCGGCATTCGATTCAGCATTAAATTTGCTATGAAAAGTGGATATTTCGACTCTGTAAAACATGAGGTATAAAAATTATTAGTGTTCGCAAATATCTATGTAGAAAGATGTCAAAAAATCGGACTTCCGATAATATACGAGCATGTTTTACAGTGTCGAAAAATCCACTTTCATAGCAAATTTGATGCTGAATCGAATGCCGCAGACTAGAACGCTGTGCGATAGAAAGATCTTGATAATAAAAGCATAATATGGTGGTTTGATTCTCAAAACAATAATAAGTAATGCCACAAGGAACATACAGAAGATATCTTTTTTGTATTTGACCTATTATATACCTTAAATGTTTCAAATATACTTGATTTGGAAAAGAAAAAACAAAGAAAATATTCGAAAATTTAATTACTACTCAACCTGATTCATCAAAATCTTTATGTTCGCGCATTTTATAACTGAAATTCAAGAAATTCAATTTGACATACCCAGTAGGGTAAAATTGAATATTCTATTTTAATGTATATAGTAGTTTGTGAAACCCTCTTGGGACACTCAAACGAGATGGAATTACTGGATTCTAAGTGAATTTTCGCATAACTAAATACATTAACATTTGATGCAAACGGCACACACGCAAAGTAGATACTGAAATGATCAATTGCTTTAAAATCATGTATTTTAAATATCTTGAATTTTATTATTGCCTTTTCTAGCCAACTGCGAAGTTGAATTTCTTTATTAGTGGTTAATAATTTTCTATCATTAACCTAGGTCAATAATGGACAAATTCAAATATTTTGAGAATTCAGGGATAGTAGTTCAACAAAAACTTATGCAACATCATTTGTTATACCCAGGAGATTGTCTTTAACATATTTGCTGCTTGAAAGCACCTATCAAGATAAAATTATTTGAATAAAAATGCCATTAGTTCAAAATTCGCGCTCAACCAAAAATAACTGATGACATAACGAGTACGTATTAGGAAATCCAGATCACGTGACCTTATATGGCCGTGCAGGGCAAACAATTTAGACAGATAGGTTAGTTTTGTATTGTCTATTCAGTGCTCAAGACTTTTTAGTCGAATTTATTAGTATATTTTGCTTCAATTTAGTATATTTTATTAGTGTTTAGTATATTGTTCATTTGATTAGTATTTTTTATTCAGAATATATCACTTTTCTCAATTTTTATAAATATTGTTATTGAACAAAACTGAACAAAATGTCTGCTACATACAGCCTGATATTACCTACCTAATTAATAAATTATTCTTTGAAACTCATGTGGTATCTCTATGTTGAAACATAAACAGTTACGTAAAGTTTTTACATAACTACTTTTCATAACTGATATATGAAGGTTATGAAAATTGTGACGTTACCTAACGTCAAGGAGTGACGTAAAGTGTCACATTTGATAGCGGAATTAGATAATAGATATTTACGTAATTAGTTATGAAAAGAGCGATATTGTTCAACCAGCGTGATATTTGCCAAAACGAGCGCTAGCGAGTTCTGCAAATTACGCGTGTTGAACAATGTGGCTCTCTTCATAACGTGTTTACGTACAACGTTTTATCTAATTCCGCGCTTTCATAATATTCAATAAAATCTTCAATTACAATGATAATATTGAAGTGGAATCAAATGGTGTTAGAAGTATTGTTACTATGATGTATTCACCCAGAAAATTGACTTACTTTAAATAACTGTGTCCTGAATAATGTTTTCAATGTTTATAAATCTCAAAATACTATTGAATTAAAATAATGGGTTAATTGTACAGTTTAAATAATGAAATAATTGTCAGTTTTGACAGTACCTACCTAATTAATAAATTATTCTTTGAAACTTATGTGGTATCTCTATGTTGAAACATAAACAGTTACGTAAAGTTTTTACATAACTACTTTTCATAACTGATATATGAAGGTTATGAAAAATGTGACGTTACCTAACGTCAAGGAGTGACGTAAAGTGTCACATTTGATAGCGGAAGTAGAATATGGCTGTGAAATATTATTTACAAATATCTATTACACCAGCTTCAATAATAAATAACGTACACCGACATTTTATCCACATCATAATTAAACCATCAATCTACGACATACGAGCCAGTTAATGTATTGATGTATTGCGTTTGTATATGAATGATGACACATGGGAAAATATTCACCGAACCATCTGTATAAGTGTTCTTGTTTGCTACTTGCGTATGAAACCGGTACTGTATAGAAAACCTGGACTTTAAAGTATGTGTTGTTAGAGACCGACAGCTTTCAAGACACGCTATATACATATACGAAGACGTATAAGTAAGATAACTCTAAAAAGTTTTTTTTATTCTTTCGGTATCTTTATTATAGGATGAAACTTCATGTAGAGACGTGAAAAATCACTCATGCTTTCCCAGAGACGGAAAATGAGTCCTAGAAAATCTGTAAACAATATTAACTGAGAAACAAATTTAGTCAAAAAAAAAATTAACTTATCGACATTTCAAGGTGATTATTTCCTTGCTATTAATTTTGACCAATCGCTATAAAGAATTGGTATGTCAAATATAAATTTTAAATGGAAAAATTATTTAACAACTGTCAACTTAGCTGTCAGCAGTTTTTCCGGAAAATCTAAAAGACGGCTGACAGATAAGTTGACAGTTGTAAAGCTAATGAGGAAGACTACAAAGAACTGTGTATTAAAATGAAATGTTTATTTATTGAATGCACTAAGGATATTACCCCCGAAAAATTGATTTTATTAAAAAATAGTCGATTTCTAGTAACAAAAAAAACCATTTTATAATTTTTTTTTTGTCTAGGGAAAGTAGAACATGCTGTTTATTATTGCAGAATTTAATTTTCTGGGTGTTTTTACTTCGACGATTTTTAAAATAAGAAACCCATATTGTAAATTATAGGATTTTCAGTATAACCCTGTATTTAAATGTTCCCCATCCAATAATAGTAAAAGGAAAATGAAATAAATTAATATTAGTTTCTAAAACAAAAATTTTGATGTGTAGCTTTGCAATAAAATGCAATTTCCTACAAAACTACATCCCTTGTCCTAATTTCCAGTCTTGTTTTTTCTGAAACTCGATTTACATAGCCCAAAGTAAGTTTCCCGAACACATTAAAGCAATCTAAAATGCAAAATGCAAGAATTCTCCGAATAGCATGCAAATCTAATGCTCCTTTGTATACCTCTTTAACCACCATAAAGCATTTCAAACGGCAACGAAGATGCCACTAGCAAAGTGATAAAACCGTCTAATTTAGATATATTAGATGTAATATCAGTTATATTTGTCGGAAAAAGTATTTTTCTGTAGCTTTCTCAAAAATAAAATTATGTTTTCAGTATATCACATAATGTATATTGAAAAATTCTCAGCCTACTATGGAACCAAACAAAATTTCAGTGTCAAAATATTTAATTACTCAACATATTATCTTCTTAATTTGATACATTTATCAGAGCGAACCTGCAACGTCTAGATATTCCAAAAAAATGTTTCTTCTTGCTCTGCAAAACGGACCTCCATAGCTTTTATTACCTCCTCGTTGGAAGAAATTTACGACCTTTTAACCAAATCTGGTGAATAAGGGGGGTGTTCTAGTAATTCAAAATCACGAATTTTTTGTATGGCAACATGAGATTTGTGTGCCAGGGGCGTTGTCCTGCAAAAACGAAAACACCTTTGGAGATATGTTTCTGTGTCTTTTCTTTTCAATTTTTTCCCGTAGAGTGGTCAGTAATGTTGAATAGTAATCTCCGGTTATTGTTCTACCCTTATCCAAAAAATCAATCATGATTACTCCATGGCAATCCCAAAAAACTGAAGCAAGAACTTTTCCAGCAGATTTTTGGACACGAAACTTCTTAGGTCTTGGAGAGAACGAATGACATTGATCACCAAGGGTATTAAGCATATCTTCGTAAATCTGCTTACCTCTTAACCCTTTTAAATACAGGTAATTGATGATGGCTCGATACTCCAATTTTTCGATTTTCACAATTTCGGTGGACATTTTTTTTTTAATTTATTGCGTAACTCTGGTTTACTTTTTTGACGTCCAACTTCACACTGACACTTCTAATGAGTTATTGTTCGTTGCTATGGTACCGCAATATTTTGTTTATGCATGGAACTGGTCTATAGGCTAACTAGATATCAATACATCCTCGTATGACGAAAGTACCTTTTGACTAAGATGGTACTGAAGGTGGCTATTTTTCTCCCCGTCGAAAACGATTTCTCTACTTTCGGGACGAAGCCAGAAGTCTCTAGCAGTACATCAAGAGTAACAGAAAACTTGGTTAGAGACGGAGAGATAATGGAGTCATAACGTTTTATAAAAATTGAGAGAAAACGAAAAAACATTTATCAAAATAATGTTTATAATTATAATAATTTTGCTTTATCTTGGATAACCCAAACAGTCGTCCGTTTTTTGACTCCAATTGACTCTCAATGTTTTCTTTTCTTCCGTCCACAGATGCGGTATCCAATTTTAGAAATGATAATTCTTGATATTTTTTGAATTGTGGTCTTTGAAATACCCAATGATACTCCAACCTCTTGATATATGACTTCTCGATCTTCTTTGATCACAATACGTACATCCTGGGCGAAATTTAATTAAACCTCCAAATAATATTGCTTAAGCAGGAGCTCAGTCACTTTCCTTGTCTTTAAATCGCTTTTAATTATTAAACACAGAAGCATCCAGTTTAATTTACTCGGATATTCTATTTTTAAAAAGTCAACCTATATTTCAACTTTCAAACAACTCCAATTAAAAGAAAGAGTAATTAATAAAGTTTAATTGTGTCAAAGTGTTGAAATAAAACTCCTCCAAATCTCGGAAAATGATTTTGATGAATTGAAATTAAACTTTCGAAATACAAAGTTTTATAAAAATTATCTATATTTTTGAGTCCTTTATTCCAAAAAAAAAAATTGGATTCACGCACAGAGCCGCCGAGAATCTGTTAGAACTTCTTGAATATTTATAAAGTTGAAGTTTTCTCAGACTCTCACTTTTGGCGCTCCCCAGGATGTCGAGGTTAATCTCAATCCAAAAGATTAAAGTTGCAAACTTCCAAAATCTGACTCTAAAGCCGTAGCAACTCGGAAAACCGCCAGGCTGCCAACTCAACGGCGACCACGTCAAAGAAAAATCTAATCTCACCACACTAAAGTTTTCAATCCAGTTTTCTTTTAACTATTGCTAATAACAACTTAGTTGACGCCTGTCACAAATATCACATGTCAAAATTGACTGTCGTGTTTGGTTAATTTAACGCAAAAAGTGTATTGTTGATTTCAGTTAACCATTGTATTAGAAATCTGTTTTTATCTTTTTATTTCTCCGAAAAAACCATCTATAAAATACCTGAAAATTTCCCGAGAAAGTTTCCTATCTTTTGCCAACTCCTTTCAGGAAAACATAAATCGCCAATCAAAGTTGTGCTCCAAAAAGTTCAACTATGTTCCAGAGGATCGATTTGTATATACAGGATGGATGTTACATGAGACAATGAAAAATATATTATATTATGAAAAGTACGGCAAAAAATAATATTTCATGAACCATACTAGTTTTTATTTACGAACACACCCTGTACGAAAAGCCTTTCTATACTTTTCGGTGGCGAATAAAAGTGGAAAGTATGGCAAGAGATGATGGTCAAGAGTAATAAAGTGGATTCCAAATGAAAAACAGGACTCTGGAGACTACAGAAAGGCACTCGAGGCGCTGAAAATTGTGCTTAACGATTTCGATTTCGGTAAATAGAAAGGAACTCGGGCTTTTGTATTGAAGTATGCGGTCAATCTTGAAAATTACCTCCTTATATCAGCCTTTAGCTACAAAGTTATTAGCAAACGTCCCTACAAATTTTTTTTGTTCCAAAAAAGTCACTTAGAAGTTAATAATAACTAATAACCACCCTTCTTAATACCAAACCCTCCAGCTGGCAAGCTGCACAATACGTCCTTTATATCCTAATATACTATTATGATGTGTAATTTTTGAGAAATGTCGTCGTGAAAGGTCCTGTATGCTATTGAGGTGAATTACCTTGAATGAATATAAAAAAATTGAAGTTAACCTCTCATATTAAGTTCAAACTTCGAGCGAATATTGTATGTAATAACGAGGTAAATATAACATGTTTCTGCTTTAATATTATGTAGAATTTCTCATTCAGAAAATTCCATTTCTACTGTTGGTTCCGGCGAGCATTACTCAACAAAACATCCTTCATTCTTGTTGAGAAATGCCACTTTATTCTAATGAATTTATGGTGATTATATGTATAAACTTCATGCATATTAAGAACGTTTTGAAATAAAACTTGACGATCATTCATATTCCAATTTGAAAATATATTTCCGGTAGTAGGGAGGGTGAGTGTAGGCTCACAGTACTAAGGCCGCATGTGACCCATTGTATATCCTCCCGAGGAGTTGTCCTCCTAGGTCATCGTCCATCCTGTCCTTCCCAAGAAGGTGGACAGGTCACTAGGAGACATCTCCTTTATATCATGTGTAGGCTTCATCTGTAGGCTTCATAAAATGTCTAAGTGGATACTGATTTTTCTGTGAGAGTGGCAGTACCCTATATTTTCTGGAGGCTTTAAACGTTGTCTTTTTAGTTCCTTACAACAGCTATGCCAAGATCATTAGTTTGAAATTTAGAGAGAATTGCAGATGTTTTAAAATCGATTTAGCATAAAATTTAAGAAAATTGTAAATTGCCCGAAAAGTATAATATACCTAGGTATGGGACACGCTTATACCATTCGAAAGAGGACATTTTTTGAATATGATGAATTATCAAAATACAGGGTGTTCCATTTAGAATAAGCCTGATACTGCACATTAAATGATTTAATAATGAAACTGAAAATTCTGAACACCCTGTAAAGAGATATTTACTACTCAATCGTGGAATACATTCAACGAATGTCCAACTATTTAGATGTAAGAGAAAATTTGCTAGAATTTGTTTATCAATGAGTTATTAATTTTTTTCGAAATGTTCACATTTTTAAAAAAGTCAACATTACTCGGAACCCTCTGTATTTAGGTATAGGGAACCATTATGAAGGAGTATCATATTTTTTAGGGGCAATCAGAAAATGCAATAAAATATGGGGTGTTCCATAAGAAAAAATATAACTTTGATACGCCACACTTTATTGGAACACCCTGTATGTTTCAAAAGATTTTCAAAAAAATTTATATTTTCTTCGATATTTGTCTGGTCCCGGACTTTTGCCGAACTCTGTGTGCGTATTGCATTTGCAGCATCTGGCTCTGTGTTCTGTTTTATTTGCATTTTGTAGGGTTTATTAAACACAAACCTGGGTTCAATAGCATCATTGGCTGCCTGTAGCCTTCTTTCCGGTAGTGTATAGGGCACCAAAAATCATCCCAATTTCATCCTAACTTTAAAAGAACTATTTGTTGGGCTCGGTATGATCTACAAGAATTAACTATTTCATACATCACGCCCTAACAGTTAATAATATTTAATACAACACGCCCCAACAGTTGATAATATTAAATACAAATCCAATATTTGTGAACTTCCAAAACTGATTAAATACCTAGGACGTCTACGTTCCAATAAATATTGTACGAAACCCTGTAAATTCAATAAATTCTCCTATCTTACTCTATTCACCATAACCTTTAATATACAACGTCACTATAATGTCTAATTAACTCTCATTTCACGTTCCTTCAGCTTTGATTTTAACAGATCCCCTTTCCTTATAAATTTTATACGACTCGGTTTAGAACACGCCAGTGATTTCTTTATTATTTTAGCTCAATTGACAAGTTTATTTACAGTTACAAACGAAAATGGTTGGTTTCATCTTGCAGATGTATTAACCCCGTTTAACTTTGAAGAGTAATTCGATGTCCTTCGTGGCATATAGCCCGAGTAGTTGTTGCTTCTTAGTGAACGGTCTTTGCTCTTTGGTTGGGGACGGTTATTTGAATTGGGCCACAGTGAACATTACTATCGCAAAAATGGAACCGTGGATTATCATCAAAAACCAAATCTACGGATATTTTTAATAATTTTATTTCTGATATCTGACTAGATAAAAATTAAACTTGAAAATCGTCGCAGCTCTTCAGGGAACAATTTAATTCGATTTAAATTTACTTTAATGGACTAATTAGTCATTAGAGCTGGTGAGCGAGTTTGAAGTGGTGATGATTCGTCGATAAAGTAATTCAAGGCGAACTGGCTCCTGCTCTAGTTAACTAACTATTGTCGGGCTTTGGTTCCAATGGGAATTTAAGGGAATTCATTTAAAAATAGTCGTAGTTTTTTACTTGTAAAACTTCTTTCCTCATTACTTTTGACGACAATGTAAAATTTTCAGTTCTAGAAAGAAGATTCTTGAAATAGTTTAACCTATTTAAGAAAATTGATTAAAAATATGTACTGTGTGTATCATCAGTAGAGACCTTACCACCAAAAAGGTTCAATAATTGATCATTTTTAGAGATTTTGATATTATTTTTTCCACTAATTTTTTTCTCGATGTCCTTAAACTTCTTCCCAACAATTTTTTTTCCCTGTCCCCAATTTCCTCTTGCAGACATAGTGTCGTCTATATAATCTCGTCCATACTTTCCATCCAACTTTGAGAGGCAAAAAGCTTAATTTGTTTATACTGTACATAGTTTTAATGCCGATTTATTGAAGTTAAAACTTTAGCCTTGTTGTGTGATTTCTTGTAGGAACAAAACTTATCAGTTCAAAATTTCCATCCACCATGGGCATACGATTAAATTTCCCATTTATCATAGGCGTAAGAGGAAATTTTGGAAAGGGAACCATAACATTTTCAGCTACCATGATCTACCATGTCTTCTATATAAGACACCATAGTTTATCAGGAGGGATCTTCAGTAGTTGTGATGGTTGTGTTATTTCCCCTCCAAAGTGCTTCCGTCTCAGTCTTTGTAAATTCTCACAGAAGCAGAGTATGTGAGTAGGTGTTTCATCATAGAGTTCATATTTTCTGCTCATAGGTTCACTAACTTTGCCCATCCTGTGCAGATGCTTCCTCAGGGTACAGTGTCCAGTCACCAGGTCGGTAACTGTCTTCAAATATCTCTTACCCAGATTCAGCAGCCTGGATGAGAGCTCCTTGTCTAATTTATTCAGTAGACTTTTATTATGGAGGTGACCTTGTGTCAGTGTCCATTTGAGTTGGTGTTCCTTAACTAGCCAGCTCCCAACTTCTCCTCTTATATAATCCTTTGTGATTCCACAAAACGGTTCCAGACCTGTGAAGGCTTCTTCGGAACCTTCTTTAGCTAGCTGGTCTGCCATTTCATTCCCTGCAATCGCCCAATGTACCGGCATCCATATTAGAGACACTTTGTTGTCTCTTGCCAGCATGTTAAGGGATTCTTTTCAGTTTTTTACCAGCTTAGACCTAGTTGTTGGATTGCTGATTGCTTCAAGCAAAGCCTGGCTGTCAGTGAAAATTTTAATTTTTTGACCGGCATATCCTCTTCTGTTGTTTTCATCAATACATGCTATAGCGACAATCTTCTTTGCTTGAAATACAGTTGTGTATTGACCAAGGCTAAGAGACAGTTTGTTTATTTCTAGGACAAAATTCTTTTGCATAGTCGTACGATAATATTTCAAAACGAATTCATTTATTAGCAAAATGTTTGACCCACCACTGGTAAACACGATAGTTAGTTATAAAAATTACAATTCAAAAAATTCTCCATATCTGCTAAAACCGTAATAATTTCAATGTCACAAGCAGGTATCCTGTGAGAGAAGTATGTTCACGTCCTCGAGTTGAGAATAAAAAAGAATCCGTGTTATCTATTGTTTTCTGTTAAGTCGATGTGAAAAGATTCGACTTTGTCCTAGTTTGGAAAATAATCGGATCTATTTTCATTCCCCACATTCCATTTTTCAAAGTTACCCTTCTCGTTCACTAGATCACTAACGCAAGCAGCTCAAAGCACTTCACCATACAGGCGTCGGCGTCAAGGGACTTTCAGAACCGGATTAACATTTTTTTTTTCAAAATAAATTTCATCAATCCCATAAAAGCAAAAGCTTCTAGTCTTCAGCCAGGATAACTACTAGATTTTTAATTGTAGCCTTACAATGAAAATTCTATATATTATATTATTCTATATTCTATATTATTCCATATATATTATTGTGGATATTTTGAATTCTCAATTTTTGTAATATACTTCGCAAAGTTCACCCCTGGGTGTCATATATACTCGGGTTAGAACAAATGCGGGTATTCGAGAACCGCCTAACCGAAGGGAATTTTTTTATAGGAATGTTGACTATCGAAAGCGAAACCAAACATATTTTTTAAAAGCATAAATCTACACCCTTCTGTAGGGGGTAGAAGTTTCAATAGAGTCTTCCGTTTTTGATTTAAATATTTCTATTACGTTAGGATTGTATTTTTATTTTCTCAACGGACAGAAATTATTGATCTTTTACATTGATATATTTAACGTAAAAGTTTCCACATTCAGGTGAGAGTTTTAAAAGAGTCTCGTGATTGAATTTTGGAGTTTTTCATAGATGCAGAATATGTGATTTAAAGGCGATTTGCTCTTACATGATAGAGAGTTAATGGAAACACGAATTATCTGCCTTGCAGTAATGGGCTCGTTTACTTAATTTTTTTAATCATTTTCAACTGTCGTAAAACAAAGTACTAAGGATAAAAATATGATTCTGAAAATTTCATGTCAATAGAATATGTCGTTCTCCTAATACAACCAATTAAACAAACATACCGTAGCGGGGCGAAGACTATGACTGTGACGTCACCGCATATGAAAGTTAATATGCACAAACATTACGCTTCTGAACGTATCGTGCATCGCGTAGAATTTATTAATTTTGAATTACTTTGACACTTCGTTTTTGGCTGTTTTCCGGCCAGAATGATTAAAAATTTCAATATTTTCATAAATACATGCTCTCTCAAATGATATACAAGGTGATTCCAGATGTTTTATTTCATTCCTGGTCTGGTGGACAAAGTTGCGGAGATAACGCTATAGGTTACTCAGTAAAAATTGCAATTTTTTTAACTGTAGACTGCCCAATTAAAGGAGCTTCTCCAAATGCTTTTAATGATGAATGTGTAGTGGAAATTAAATCACCAATGTTAAAAAGAACAAGAAGTAGGTAATATTAGTTCCAAATGTTTACATCAGATTCAAATGCACATGCACCTCACTGGTGAAAAAAGCGATATTTGTTAGAGCTGATCCAGACTTTGAATCAAATAAAATAATTTCTTCCAAAACACATAATATAGGTACGCCAGTTTTGTTGATGATCTATTGAAAAAGATTACCTGTTTTTATGTAAAAAGCAGTATTTAATAAAATTTAATTTGTAAAGAACTGACCCATTATTTTATTTAATAATTTTGAACATTAATAATACCCCCAGCTATAAGAGCAATATAATCTACGTATTTGAAAAAATTAGATTAATACAAGCGTGTGGTTTTCAATAACCCTCTCAACTTCACAACGTATTTTATAAGGTAATTTATAACGATTCTGGTTAAAGAAAAATGAAATCTTAAAAATACACAAACAAAGTATGTTGACTTATCAGTGAATGCTCTGAGACTTTTTATGCTTTTCTGTCATTGCTTTCGTTTTTTTTTGCTTCCTTATTAATAAAAATAAATGTTTTGTTAGATGTTTTAATCGTAGTACTTTTATATTCTTGAACCGCACAATATTTATTGCTTTTTTTACTCTGGCTCTGGTCCATTGTGTTGAATAGTTTAAATTATTTCTTAACGTTCTTATTTCACAACACTGTTTAGAGTTTGCTAAAACGGATAATAATAGTAATAATGAAGCAAAATACTGTTACTAGCTAAGTAGTCATCTAATCGAAAACCGATCGGCGCGGTATCCGCTCTCTGGGAGATATTTCATATGCGATGACGTCACGCCTGTAATTCGGAGAGAAGCGCTGTTTGATGTTAATAATTTTTTTTAGGCGACTTAGGAGTCTCGCCTACGTCTAATTTTTTGCACAGAGCCTAAAATGATATGCTCTTCCTAATGGTAAAATAAATAAAAAAAGTAAATGAGTCCATTGTGATGACCTTAAATAAATAGTGCTCGACCTTAAAACAGACTTAAAATTTGGAGTTATTGAAACATGAAACTATCTAATGACATTATATTATTGAGGTAGGTACATTGTTTTTAAAACCTTACTTTTTTCAAGTACATACGTTTTTATCTTCATTGGAAAATATTTATTATTATTATTATTTTATATTCATCATATTCTATTAATTTTTAATAAGTATTACTTTTCGGTTCACATTTTTTTTAGTATTGAAACTAATTATTAAGGATGGAGGATATTCTACAAGTAGCTATTTTGGCAGACAACAACGATGAGTAAATAGAGTACATAATTTTATTTGACGGGGGAGAACGGATAACTTGAAACTGAGAAAAAAGTTAGGTTGAGTCCAATTCAGTTGTGTCACCGATGACACAGATCACCTACAAATTATGACATATAAATATGAGACATGAAATAAAGTCGGGATAGTGGACTGCAGTAATCGCGCACATATAATGACAAGCACTAACCTTAATAATGTTTCCCTTATTTAAAACATCAAATGCGCATGCGTATATGTCACTATAAGGACAGCACTATTACTGCTTGACCTTATAAAAGTTCCAATAACTCTCTAAAAAATACTGCAATTACTATGTTTTATGTAACGGGACTACAGTGGAGTAGGTACGGTTCTAAAGGACTCCCAAGAACTTAATTTGACTCCAAGAGCTCATCTATATCTCAAAAGTGGTTTTACGAAATCCAAACAAATGGTTCAATAAAAACTCAAAGTCCAAACCACAATAAATTGAGTGTACCATTTCTTTCTATTGTAGCCTGATGATGGTAATATTGTACCGAAACTAGTAGCATCATAAGTGTTCTTTGGGGGGACTATAATAAAATTTATTGTGGTTTGAACTTTAAGTTTTCATTGAACGATTTGTTTGAACTTAATTTGAAGTTGAATTAACTCTTCACTACTATTGTTTATCTCAGACTTAATTACTCAATCCATCACGAAACTAATTCCTTAAGTTTAAACAATCTGAAAACTGTAGCATACTTGCCAGTTAAAATGGGTTTATGGTGTATATACCGCCGCCCTTATTTCAAAATTTATAACGAATTGCCATGAAGTAGCTTTTCACTCCAAACTTGTTTTGAAAGTCCCATACTTCTTTTTCCGTTTAGTTTTCTACTGCCGCCACATTAACGGCCTCCCAAGAAATGATTCTTATTATCATTCATTTTCTATTCAGAATCGATATTTCGACTGATCTTAACAATAAATCAAATCAGAACGGACGTGGCACTGACGTATGTCTCTCTCGCGTCTTTATTATGTGATTTGGCCCAATGTAGATACACAGAAGTGACGGGGCATGGACGACCGCAATTTCGCCCTTGCCATGTGTCTTTGAAGTTTCTCGTAGCTCACAAAGAGAGACAGGTCCATTGCATGTCGATTTACCAACAACTGATATTAGATAATCTCCAATAATTCCAACCGGTTTCAGGCTGGACGTTAACGTCTTGTTCTAAGCTTGTGCTTTTTTGAAATTAGTGTTACTATAGAGGTTTGCCGGCGAAACTATGAATTTAAAATTAGACTTCCTCTTTGAGACATACAGAAATCCGCGGAAAATGCTATAACTTGCGCAAACGCGGCGGAACTTTACATTACATACCTACTTTTTGCCGCTGCTTCCCAGTTGGTTAAGGCTGACATTTGATACCTAAATTCCGCCTAACGGCGGGCTAAAGTTGATCTTTTCAATAATTCCGTCCGAGTTTTGAGTTCCATTTGCTGTCAGACTTACAAACCCAAGAAAGAACAAGATACAGACCAAGTAAAGAGGGAATGTTTAAAAAAAATCACCTCCTCACTTCTTAGGAATCAGACAACCTGGGACATGCCACAAGACGGTATAATGAAAAAGTATAACTTTTCAAAGAAATTCATTACGGAATTCAGCTACAAGAAGGAATGGGATCCAAATATCATTACCAGACATGGAGGAAAGAATGCCATTCAATGGGACACAGACGGCTAAAAACCAATAGAAGAAACTGGGATAGGAGTGTTCGGGCCAGTTACCAAACACTCTGAAAGCTTGGGAAAAACCCCAAGTATCTTTCAAGCGGAAATCCACGCCATAAGAAAGTGCGCCCAATTCAATATTGATAAAGGATACAGAAGACAAAGGATTATCATAATGTCGATTAGTCAAGCAGCCATTAAAGCACTGAGCTCTTGTGTAATCAGTTCCAAAATGGTGTGGGAATGCCTAGACAAACTCAATGAACTGGACGAGAACAATATAGTCATCTTACCATGGATTCCAGGACACACTGGAATAGAAGGAAATGGAATAGCAGATGAACTAGCAAAGAGGGGGACTGAAATACCTTTCTGGAGGAAATAAGTGAAGCCAAGAAAAAGAGAAGATCTGACCATTGGAAAGATTTTGTGGACGGAAGGAGAAACCTCCATCCACATACTTTCCAACTGCACACCACTTCAGAATCCTAGAGCACAGCACTGGGGAGATTACTGGATAGAAGAGGAACATTTACCTAAGCTGTAGCCTGCAGATATCCTAAAATTCCTCCGGGAAATAGGACAAAAGGAGCTACTAGTTTCCGAAACTCTCCTCAGAAACTAAGTAGAAGTAAGGGGGCACAATAGGTCTTTCAGTCTCAGTGAAATGTCACCCCAAAATACATACATACAAACCCAAGAAAATAAATGGAATAATAAACAAATTTATACAGTGCTATTCAAAAATCCCCTCCCCCCCTCCCCCCCTCGTATCTTTTGAACGGCTACACTTACATTAATAAAATTTGGAGGGTGAAAATAAAGTGTTGTAAACTTCTCTACGAATGGTAACAGGTGACGTAATAGTAATAGATGACGTCACAGTGCCACTCTGGCCAATAATTTGAAATAGGACCTTATGGCAAGTGATATCTCGTTTGAAAGGCATTGACATTGGCTACATAGCCATATTAATTTTGTTTGTTTTTAAACTAATTTTGACGGATAAATTAAATAAATACAAAAATTATTGAAATTATTTTTTTAAATTTAATTAATCAATTATCAACAATGGATTCTTATAGCAAGTGTTCGAAATGTGCTCCGTCTACTTCCTGACAGTAATACATCCTATTAGTAAACTCTTGTCGTACTCGTTCGAATGTGTCAACTGAAATTGCATTGCATTCTCCAATAATTCTTTCTTTCAAAACGCCAATGCTGTCTGGTGCCGTAGTATAAACCTTGGATTTCAAGTACAACCATAGAAAAAAATCTAATGGTGTCAGATCTGGTGACCGAGGGGGCCATTCTATAAGACCTCGCCGGCCGATCCATCTACCTCGATATTCTTCATCCAGGTAACGTCTTACTGCACCATAATAATGTGCAGGAGCACCATCTTGTTGAAATGTTATTTCCAGATGGCCGAATTCATCTGGATTATCTTCCAGAATTTCAAGAATTAACGGCCCAATTGCGTTTTGTAACATCTCCAGATACACGTCACCGCTTAAATTTGAATTTAGGAAAATAGGACTAACTATGTGGTTTCTAAAATACCTGCCCAAACATTGACTTTTCCTGGAAATTGGGTATGTTGTTCACGAAAGGTGTGAGGATTTGTGTCACTCCAATATCTTACATTTTGTGTATTCACATTTCCATTGAGGCAAAAAGTACTTTCGTCACCAAAACAAATTGTTTTTGTGTAATGTGGGTTTTGACTAATTTTATTTGTCATACATTCACAGAATTCGAGTCTTCTGTCGGGGTCGTCATCCGAAAGGTAGTGCTCCATTTTAACTTGTATGGATGAAATTTATTTTTAGCCAACACTCTCTGTACTGTTCTTTTACTTACCTCACAGATAGACGCAACTTTAGTTGAAGAGGAAGAAGGGTTTACTACCATTTCAGCAACTATATCAATTTTTTTATCAGCACTAAATGCTGGTCGACCAGATCGTTTGGCATCTTGAACACTACCTGTTGCTTCAACCTTGTGAAGAAGCTCCCTCAAATAAGTTCTGGAGATAGGGCGATCTGGGTATCTCTCATTAAATAAACGTTCCGCTTCATGGAGATTCTTTGCTGCTACTTTGTCGGCTTGAGTACGTACCATTTTGCCTATGTAAACTCTATCTCGTTAAACAATAATAAAATTAAATATTTAAGCTATTTAAGAAAACTTTGCAAAGCAACAAATACTATTAAATTAAAAACGTCAATTTTTTTGACAACTAACCAGAGCGGACTGAAAAACCTTCGATATTTAAATGTTAAATAATAATTTTGGTATTCATTTAATTTATCCGTCAAAATTAGTTTAAAGCCAAACAAAATTAATATGGCTATGTAGCCAATGTCAATGATTTTCAAACGAGATATCACTTGCCATAAGGTCCTATTTAAAATTATTTGCCAGAGTGGCACTGTGACGTCATCTATTACTATAACTATCACGTCACCTGTTACCATTCGTAGAGAAGTTTACAACACTTTATTTTCACCCTACAAATTTTATTAATGTAAGTGTAGCCGTTCAAAAGATACGAGGGGAGGGGAGTTTTGAATAGCACTGTATATATTATGAAGATATCATTTCATTGTATATTTGAAGAAGTGGAAGGAAATATAATCATATTATTCACCCTTCCCCTTGAATTGAAATAAAATGAAACTTAACCAAATTGCTGACGGAATTCATTAGTTGGCCGAACTCTAGCGGCTTTGTTTTTAAATACAACGAAGACAAGACAAGCATATTCTCCAAGTTTCAGTGAAATTTCCAGCTTTGTGCCAACATTTCAGGCTAATGCCGTACTGATTTTATAAAGCGACTTTACAGAAAAATAATTGAAGTTACGATGAATCTGAAAAGTTCTGTGTCAGTCCCGTTTTTCTTTTTTGATCCTGTTGGGTCATTATTAGCTCTGCGCTGTCGTCGACGAGAATCTTGCCAGAAAAGATACAGAGAAAATTGAAATGGAATGAAATTGTTTTTTTTTGTAATAATGAGGTAACTCACTACTAGACCGATTTAGAATTTTTTTTATACCTAAATAAAACGAGCAACATGCGTTCGACTGTGTGTTACTCAAAAATGTGCCAATGTCATCAATCAAAGGCCTGGGCGGGTCACTAATTATTTATGTTTTCGTGTATGACGGTACAATCGATCTTTTTTCTTAATTTCCATAGCCAAAAGTTGGTCTGAGTGAAGTTTATAGGGAATTACTCATATATCTAACATTGCAAACATCAAGCTCCACTCCCCCACGTCATGTTCGCATGATTTAGACCGACTAACTAAATCCCGGAATGTGCTTTTCCATCCCACACAAATAATATTTCGGATATCGCTCTCTTGTCCTCACTTTGATATATTAACTTCCCAGTAAATTATGAACGGAATCTGCAAACTTTGACGGCTGTAACTAATGTGGCATTTTATTCAGAAAGATCTAATGGCTGCATAATAATAACGCGCTTGATACCAAATTAATTCAGCACTGGAAACTGGAAAATGTGATTTGTAAAATTTTTTTTTATTTAATACAAACATGCCCGCATCAACTACTAAGAGTTATTAGCAAGAGGACTTACACAAATAGTATGTGTTGTATTTGTGTTATACATAATTTTTAAATTTTTTTATACAAATTGATGTCTTTGAAATATTTAATTAAAGCACTTGTGTCTTTGGTGAGCACATCCGCACTTAAATTATTCTGTCTTCCATATCTAGAATATTCGGGACACACTAAGATGATATGTTTTATAGAAAGAGAAACATGTAAACATTGTAAAATTATTAACACTTTCCAGTTGAAATATTTTGAAGTTTGACCAGATGAAATTTTATCGATAACCCCTGAAATTGTGAAATTGGCTCCTTTGATATAGGTATAATGAAAAATATACGACAGAGCAGCTGTTCCGCTCCGGTTCTTGTCGATCCCAACCCGGCTAGTGTAATCCACGTTTAATACTTTTCATATTAACTAATTACTCTGTATCTTTAAAGTGGGGAGGGTGAGTGTAGGCTCACAGCACTTAGGTACTTTGGCAAGTTTATCTGAAACCGTGAAAGGAATGCAGTCGAAAACACTCGACATTGCCACGTTTAACTATAAAAAAATAGAAGAACTGATTATGTAGTGATAATAATTATAAATGGGTCTTTTTATCATTAACAATATTAAAAGTATGATTGAACGTTAATTTTATAATGTGCTTGTTTCCTTGGATTTATTCTATTAACATTATTTTCCAATTTATGAATATTAAAAGAGAACACTTTTCCAAATTTGTTATGGGATTCTTAAAGCTCTGGCAACGTTGTACGAAAACCATAATGACCACACCCTCCGATTACATAATTGGTGATTTTTATCGACCAGGTGACTTCTTATTGGCAAGCGCGTGCGTATGTTCTTCCCTCTCACTTCGTCAATCGACTGATATTGATTTATCCAGTGGTGTTCGTATTGTCAGTTTTCTTTTACTTCTTCCCGAGGAGTTGTCCCCCTAGGTCATCGTCCATCTGTCCTTCCCAGGAAGGTGGACAGGTCACTAGGAGACATCTCCTCTATATCGGCAGGTGTAGGCCAAGACTCACCGAACACAAACTCTCTCATTGACGATAACTCCGGACACTCGCATAAGACATGCCTGACAGTTTCATCTTCCTGTTCACACATCCTGCATAGAGGTGTGTCCACTAGCCTCTTAGTATGGAGGTGTTTCCTGGTCATCGCCAAATATTTCTGTTATGTTTCTAATATTAGTGTATATATAGTATATAGAATTTTATGTATGGTACCTATATAGTTTTTGTCTATGACAGTAGAGACTGACAGACGATTATGATGTAGGTACTTGGAGCCTGAATAAAAATAGTTAAGTGTTGTTAGAACCCCGAGTTTCATTTGTGAACATATTAATTGGCGACGAAGTGGTAACTCACTGTTTTTATGTATTTTTGTTAGCGAAGTATTTGGTTGCTGAAACTAGTTACTGTTACGTTACGTTGACAGGCCAGGTAATACCTAATATTCAT